>CM045496.1:4471132-4581839 GCA_024704745.1 Rosa lucieae | reverse complement strand
GTACTAATGAGTTTCCTGGGCTGTGGTTATGTCTCCGGAGTATGCCATGGGCGGGATATTTTCCTAGAAGTCAGATGTCTAAGCTATGGGGTCTTAGTACTGGAGATTATTAGTGGGAAGAAGAATACCAGCTTTTGTTTAATGACCAACAGCAAGGCTTTTAGCCTATGTAAGTTCTTGCTCTAATTTTTAATTTTATGAGTTGGCTTTATATATGTGAGGCTAAATTACAGGCTTACAGAACAGTTTGACAAGTCTCACAAAAATTTATGAATTTTGTCAGGCATGGAACTTATGGAATGAAGTGCCAATGGTTGATGAAGCATTGGGTGATTCATATTCCTCCTCAGAAGTAATGAGATGTGTGCACATTGGGCTTCTTTGTGTACAGGACAATGCTGCGGATAGACCGACCATGGCAGATGTAGTTCTCATGCTAAGTAGTAACACAGATGGTCCCCACCTAAGGAGCCTATATTCACTATCCTGTGTTCGACCATGAAAGTACCAGCTCCACAAATGACATTTCCATAACAGGGATTGAAGGACGTTAGGCGATAGCAAATTATTGCATCACAATGCTTGTTAGCATCTTTTAAATGGTTAGAGGAGGTCTTTGATCATTCAATTGCAAAAACATGTTGCCAAAATGATGTATTAAAAAATGATGCATACAATTAGTTTATTGTGTGTGCAGGATTTGCAGTTTACCGACCAACCTCATTGTCCACTCAAATCTTTGTTTCCAGACCCTTTCAGAAAAAGAAAATCAAGATTGGAGCGACTAGTCATAGAAGCATCTCACACTTGAAACGAAAGGGAAAACAAACATTAAAAGAAGCAACTGGATTATTTTATAACATTAGACAATTGATCTGCAGAAATTATTAGCTTTGTTGACTTCCAGATTTGGACATGTTGCATTTATTACGATTGAAAAATTCATAGTACGCCTACTTCTGTGTTTTCCGTTCCACCATCGTGGGGTTATTTCACATTAGCGTATTAGATTTAGCTGTGATTTAAATTTCTAAAGCAAAGCTTTGAAGAGTGGCTGAACGTTTGTGTGGAATAGTGCACTCCTTTGCTGATTGTTTCATGTTATGAAGCTGACGACAGGTGAAATGTGAGAAGTGGAATCTTGACGATCATGGCTATTACTCGGAGTCTCATCAGAAGAATCAATGACCACAAGTTGCCGATAGGGCCAATAAAGAAGGCAAATTGTTGGTGATGCTTCTGTTGCAGAGGGCAAATTGTTGGTTCTCAGCTTTTAACTTGCATGTTTGGATCCTTGTGTTTCTCCTGCAGGGCTGCGAGACTATTTCAAAGTCTTCTGCCCATGACTTTCAGAGTACCATTTTCTTTATACAGAAAACAAGTGTTGTTTGTGTGACAATGAGGGTAACTAGTATGGGGTTCAAAGACTTCTGTCTATGATGAAAGCACTGGTACGTACCATTTTTCTTAATACAAAAGAGTAATGTTCTACTGTGATAATGCAGGCTAATAATATATGTTTTTGGTAAGGAATAGTCTGCATCCACTTGATATTAGCATATTCTGCATCTGAATTTTAGCCAGAAGTAGTCAGTTGTCAGTAGTATATATTGTCAGAACCTTTGCTTTTGTGGACTATTGGATGAAAATGGGTGTGAGGACAGAAAACTTTAGTGCTTTAAATTCATCCTTTCTCTCCCTTTTGATGTTCAGCTTACATCAGTCACAGCATCGTTGTGCTGAAGTTTATAACATAACTACTTCCCAACCATTAGTGCAGGGACAAACTCGAGTCTCCCCCGGCCACATTTTTGAGTTAGGCTTCTTCAGTCCTAATAACTCTGCTAACAAGTATGTGGGGATATGGCACAGGGATATATCTCCGAGGAAAGTTGTATGGGTGGCCAATAGAGAAAACCCTCTTGCAGGTGCAGATACCTTGGCTAGATTGACAATTAGTATCAATGGGATTCTTGAGCTTGTAGATGGGAAGCGGAATGCTGTGTGGTCAACCAAAGTGACTATTCCAGTGTCATCATTCAATGCTAGTCCAGCAGCAGTTCTGTTGGACAACGGAAACTTCGTTATCCAAGATCATATGGGAGCTGATCATTTCATATGGCGGAGCTTTGATTATCCTGGTGACAAATGCTGCCGAACATTGGGATACAATAGAAAATCTGGAAAGAGCAGTATCTTGACAGCCTGGAAAAATGAGAATGATCCATCCACTGGGATATTCTCGGCTGCAGGTGGATTGGCAAAGGAGATGCGAGGACAAGTAATCATATGGATGAATCGATCAACTCCCTACTGGAAAAGTGGGCCATGGGATAAATCAAAGTTCATCGGGGTACATGATATGGATAACCAATATCTAAATGGATTTGAGCTAGATGAGCATGTGGAACAGGAAACTATTTCTTTCTCTTATAGAGTATTTGATGAAACTCTCGCATATATGGACATCTCTTCAGAAGGAAAGCTCAAGCTCATGCATTTACATAATGGTAGGAAGTGGCATGTCTACTGGCAGGCACAACAGAATCCATGTGACATCTATGGAGCATGTGGACCTTTTGGGGTTTGCAAGTGCTTCTGCATCTCCAATCTGCAGGTGTTTGAAAGGGTTTGTACCCAAATCAGACGGTGAATGGAGCAAAGGAAACTGGACAGGAGGGTGTGTAAGACAAACAAAGTTACTTTGTGAGAGTCGCATGAGTAAGTCAGTTTCACTAAAAGAAGAAGAAGATAAGTTTGAGAAGATGGTAATGGTGAAAGTACCAGATTTTCATGAATATAAGCCATTTAAGGCAGAAGGCACATCTGAGCACTGCGAGATAATATGCATACATAATTTTTCTTGCCTGGCTTATGCTTTTGTCAATGATATAGGTTGTTTGGTATGGTCCAAAGACCTTATTGATATACAGGAGTTTCCCTCTGGCGGAGTAGATCTTTTTATCCGCCTAGCCAACTCAGGTAAATGATGATAGTGGTTACACAACAGTAATTAGCAATATCTGTTCTTTCTTGCCTCAAACTTTATATCTCACATATTCTCTTCTTCAGGTGATATTGGAAACCAAGTAAGGTTAACTGCCAGCCTTGCAGCTATTTGTTTTATCAGTATCTTGGCTGTCATACTGTTTGGTTTGCATAGGTTGCTCGCTAACCAAATTGGTAAGAGAATGAGATGCATGGATACAATTGATGCATTAGACATGATCTCTCCCTGCTTCTTGATTTTGCAAATATAAAGTTGATCTTTCTTTGTTGTTTGATGTGATGTGGAATTTGTTTTGTTATATTTGCAAAATCAGGAGGCATCAAAGCAACAACAAGGTGCCTTAGATTGACTGATAAAGTCCAGACGTCAGGAAACTCTCTTCAAGAATACATGAGGAAGCATGATCTATCAGAGCTATTAATCTTTAACTTTGACAGCATATTGATTGCTACATCAATTTCAGCATCACAAACAAACTCGGGGAAGGAGGCTTTGGCCCGGTTTATAGGGTGATTACTAGATGTTTGTTTCAAGGAAACTACAGCATTTGAACAACTCCACAAAAACAGACATTAATGCAAGGATTATTTCGTGCAGGGTAAACTAGGAGAAGGGAAGGAAATTGCAGTAAAACGACTATCCAGTAGCTCAGGGCGAGGCATACAGGAGTTTAAGAATGAGATGTTGTTGATCTCCAAGCTAGCTCCAACATAAAAATCTTGTTAGAATCATGGGTTTCTGTGTTAAAGAGAATGAGAAATAACTGATCTATGAGTTCATGCCAAACAAAAGCTTGTACACTCTTCTATTCGGTTAGTTTACTAGCATTTTATGTTTGCTCCTATTTGTTGATCGCATGTCTAATGGATGCATTGACTATTTTCATAGATCAAATGAGAATAGCAGTGATGGATTGGGCTAGCTGCTTCAATATTATTCAGGGTGTGGCTAGAGGGCTTCTTTATTTCCATCATGCATGATTCCTGTTTGAAGGTTATACATAGAGATTTGAAGGTCAGCAACATTCTCTTGGATGAGAAAATGAACCCAAAAATTTCAGATTTTGGATTGGCACGTATTGTTTATGGGACGGATCTAGAAAATACACAAAAGGTTGTGGGAACACTGTAAGTGTCATTTCTATCCTATTCTCAGACATGTTCTTTCACAAATCACAACAAAAGTTCTAGTGTTTTAGAAAAGAATATAACAAAAGATCAGTTACATACTTACATGCATGTGGCTTTAAAAGTACAAATTTTGGCTAGCATTTTTCTTAACAAGAGCAAGAAGCAATTTTGTGACTATTGTGAATTTAGGGCACGTTTACTTACTTGGAATGAGAGGGAATGATTACAGGGTAAAACTATTCCTACATTTACTAACACATAAAGGAATCGGAATGATTCCGGGTAAAAGTATTCATGCGTTTGCTAACACATGAAAGAATCAGAATTGGTGTAGGTCTCACCTCCTTATAAGGAATCGATTCTTGAATACTCAGAAATTTGATTACGAAGGGGGGAGGGGGAGATGAGTTTAGGAATCAACTCATCCGGAATCAATACCGATTCATTTCTTCTCTCATTCCAGTTGTCTCCGATTCATGATATTTTCCATTCTAAGTAAGTAAACATGCTATTAATTACTAACGAGTTCACTTTGTAGAGGCTATATGTCTCTAGAGTATGCCATGGGAGGAATATTTTTAGAAAAATCAGATGTCTACAGCTTTGGGGTCTTGGTATTGGAAATCATTAGCAGCAAGAAGAATAGCAACTTCTATTACTATGAACAACAACTCAGTTTGCCTCTTCGTAACCGAAAATACAATTTTGTGACAGACTTAAACTCATGATATTAATAAATTTTGTTTGAAATTTTTAAATACAACAATAGTGTTTTTGTTTTTTTTGTTCTCTTTGACTAGTTATATACAGAGTTGCAAACATGGATTGGTCAGTGGGGAAAGAAAGAAAAGTCCTATACATATTGACTTTCTTGTGGATAGTGTTTTTTTATTTCTTTGACTAATTATATACAAAGTTGTAAATATGGATTGGTCAGTGGGGAAAGAAAGAAAAGGCCTAGGGGTGGGCAGAAACCGAACCGGAGGCCAAAAACAGGCCGAACCGGCTCTGGACCTAACCGGATGAAATAGGGGAAAAAAAGACTTGACTGAACCGGACCGGATATATACGGTTCTAGACCGGGTTCAGCTTGTGAACCGGCCGAAAAAAACCGAACCGGACTAAATAATTAATATTTATTTAAATTAATATTATTTATATTTATATTTATATTATTTTTAATAGTTGTCGAATTCTGATTGATTCAAATCCGGTTACACGTACTCCTCATTGCACCTGATTGCTTTCATTGAAAAAAACCTAGCTGACTCATGTTGACTCTGCCTCATTTGAGTCATTTCGTCAAGACCTTTATCTCTCTCAACTCACAGCGACAACCGCTCTTCTCTCTCGACTCACACCAATCGAACGACGACCGAAGGCGCCGACTAAGGTCTACGACGCCGACTGAGGTTGTCCTCTCCTCTCTCTCAACTCACAGCGACAACCCTCTTCTCTCTCGATGCATAGCAATCGAACGCTGACTAACTCCGACCAATCGAGGACGTCTTCTCATCTCATGATCTCCGGATGGAATCGGTATGGGTTCACCTTGATTTTGAGTTCGACTTCGAATATGGGTTCACCTTGATTTTGAGTTCGTCTTCGAATCGATTTTGGGTTCAGCTTGTTTATGTTATCTCAATTCTTACTTGCTTACTGCTTTAGTTCTTCAAATCGATTTGGTTTTGTTATCACTGCTTCTTAAGTTTGTTTGAGAAGTCTGAAATCATGATTGAGCTATTGTGTGGATAGTGATGATTTTGAGTTCGATTTCAAGTCTTAATGTTGTTGATCTATTGATTTCAAGTTTGGTTGTTGTTGATTTGTTGATTTCAGTGTGATATTTCCTTTTTTTTTTTTTTTTTTTTTAGTGTTTGATAATTGATTGATAATGACTGTTTGAGTGTTTGATAATTGTTTGTTAATTGATTGTTTAATTGTTTACTGTTATTGACCCAAGTGTCTGACAACTGCTGGAAATCGGACTAATGGAAGAAGCTTTTGAAATAAATTATTGTGCTGCTGGAGCAAGTTCTCCGTGACCAAACTTTCTGTTTTTTTTTTTCCTCTTCCGGTTTCATTCAAGTATGAACTGCTTTAACTTTGGTTTGTAACAACTAATAACTTTAAATTCTGTTTGGTACTTTGAACTTGATGTAACTGGCTTTAAGTTCTTTAACTATGGTTTGTAATAACTTTAAATTTATGTTTGGTACTGTGAAGTGTGAACTTGATGTTTGTGCTGCTGGAACTTTGACTTACTGCTGCTTGGAAGTTGCAATTTTAATTGACTGCTGTATGTTAGCTATTTGGTTTTGAAACAGATTGTCTGAATGTTGGAACTTTGATTTAGTTTTGAAAATTGCCTTTTGGTTTGAAATGTTGAACTGTTGGAGCAAATTGTTGATATTTGATAGTTGATTTGCAGGTTTGATAGATTATTAATGTTATTTGTTTAGTTGAGATGTTGATTTCATGAACAAGTTATTTGAAATGTTCAATACTTGATTTAGTGAATAGATTATGATTTGTTTATTTTGTTGATATTTTGATAGTTGATTTTGCTCATTTTAGGACAGCTAAATTTATCGACTTTGGTCAAAAATATGCGAAAAAAAAAAAAAAAAAAGCCGAACACAACCGACACCGATCCGCACCGCACCGCAAAATGGTGTAACCGAAGTAAGCGGTGTGGGTTTTTAAAATGCGGTTGCGGTTTTAGATATAGCACAACCGAATGAAGCGGTTCGGTTGCAGTTTTGGCCTAACACCGATCCACACCGAACCGCGCCCACCCCTAAAAAAGCCTATACATAATGACTTTCTTATGCATGTGGGTGTTATTTGAGGTTCATAGAAATTTCCCTCCAAATGTTTATTTTAATTAAGAAACTTTCCTCTTTGGTGATTTAGTCCCCCTGAATTGTATTTCTAATAATCCTTTTTTGGCTTTTTGCAGCCTTCCAGAGTTGACTGCAAATAACTACAGGATTGTACTATTTATAAAGTGGAACAAGTCACAAACTCAAATCAAATTAGCTCCACGTACATATAATTAGGTGAGACATTCACCTTGAAATTTTGAGGAGCAAAGATTTGTTTTTTTTTTTTTTTGAGAAATTTGAGGAGCAAGATTAATTATAACAAGTCATTGAATATTACTAATAAAAAATGATATTATCCACCCGGCCCATCTCTCCCACTGGTAACTTGGGCTCGACCCATGTAAGATTCCTAATACGTTGACATCTGGCATAACATCAAACGGCGCGAAAATCCAAACTTCGAAACGTTGCGTCCCCAATTCTGGGGTTCCAATTTTCTTCCAGAGTCCTCCAATCTCTGAATAGCTCCGAAGAGTTTCAATACAGATCTGATGGAGAGCCGAACTGGGAAAAGTGAATTCTTGATGTTGATTGATGACGAGAACTCAGAACAATCTGAGGTCAACCGCGTTGACTGTGCTGATGAAGAAGAACGTGCCTGAGCTTAAACTACCCTAATACCCTTTAACATAGGGGAAGATTGCTTGTTGCTATATGGTGGTTTGAAATTTCCTTTCTTTTTCGCATATGGGGGTTTTGGATCTTTGTGCTTGTCTCATCTATAAGAGGCACAAGACTTTGGATTGCTACAATTTAAATAATGATGGGTTTTTGAAGATGGTAAGGCTAAATGCACCAGACTTGCATGAATTCTATACTTCTTTTGGTGCTCCAGGCACATCTGAAAACTGCAAGATCCGATGCCTAAATAACTGTTCTTGTCTGGCTTATGCATTTGTTAATAGTATGGTTGTTTGGTCTGATCAAAGATCTTAATGATATACAAGAGTTTTCTGATCTGGTGGAGCAGATGTTTTTATTCGCTAAGCAGTTAGCACGAGCAGAACTGGCCGGGTAAATGATGACGGTGCTTTCTCAACTCTAATTAGCATGATCTTTTTGTTTGTCTGTTTCGTGATCTTTGTATTATAAATTCATTTTTCAGGTGAAGGCAGGCCAATAAAATTAATTGTCAGTCTCACAGCTATTTGTTTGATCAGTATCTTGGGTGCCATAATGTTTGGTTTGTACAGGTTGCGAGCTAACCAAAGAGGTAAGACAAATAGTAATCCATGAGCAAATGATTTCTTTCATGCATTTATTGGTAGATATCCTAAATTATGTAGCCTTGCTTTAATGAAGTAGGTGAGCTAATTGATCCGACTTCTTTCTGGTTTCTCTCTGACTCACAGTTTGATTTTCCTGTTTTTACTGTCGTTTTTCCTGATTTTGCAAATATGACAATCAGCATGCAAGAGCAATTGATTGCTCTTGCATGCTGATTTTTTTTTCTTCTTCGCAATAATGCTGAACTTGCCATGACTATTTAAAGTCTCAATACATCATTGCCGTAACAATCAAGCATTTTCAAAGTCTCAACACATGTTTAGAAAGTCTTGGTTTCTAGCACTTCCTCCATACAAAGAAGAGTTGTCATTGTTATGACAATGAAGTTTGCTAATGATTTTCAAAATGTGCATTCACTTGCAGTCAACAAAGTCTGCATCTGAATAGAAGCCCGTTATAGTAGCATTTAGTTGCCATCATTGTTTTTCTGAACAATGGCTAGTAGAACTGAAAATGTTGGTGCTTTTAATTCCCCCTTGTTCTTGCTATTCTTGTCCATCTTGTTTCCATCAGAAAATTGTTTTGCTCAAGTTTATAACATAACTCATTCACAACCATTATCACAGGGACAAACTCTAGTTTCCCCTGGCCATATTTTTGAAATGGGCTTCTTCAGTCCTAACAATTCTGATAATCAGTATGTGGGGTTATGGCACAAAAATATATTTCCCCGTAAAGTTGTATGGGTGGCCAACAGAGGAACGCCTCTTGCAGGTGCAGACATCTCTGCTAGTTTCAGAATTAGCAGCAATGGGAATCTGGAGCTTATAAATGGGAGACAGTGTCGAGTCTTGTCAATCAATACTTCTGTGTCATCCAATGGTTCAGCTGCAGTTCTTCTAGACAATGGAAATTTTGTTGTCAAAGATGATAATGGAGCTGAGTTATGGGGGAGTTTTGATTTTCGTACTGACACAATCCTACCAAGTATGGCGCTACTCTTTGATAGTAAGTCTGGAAAAAGCAATTTATTGAGTGCCTGGAAAAGTTATAACGATCCATCAGCTGGGATATACTCGGTTGGACTGTCAGCACAGACGCCATCACAGGTGTTCATTTGGATCAATGGATCAACTCCCCACTGGAGAAGTGGGCCATGGGATAAATCAAAGTTCATTGGTGTACCAGAAATGAATGCTCAATATCTAAGTGGGTTCACTTTAGATAATAGTGCTCAACATATCACATATAGTAGTTACAACATTTCCGCATATGTAGAAATCTCTTCACAAGGTTCAATAAAGCTTATGTCCTCGCAAGATGGAAAGAGCTGGAATCTTACCTTGGAGGTACCAAAGAATCCATGTGACATGTATGGAGCATGTGGACCTTTTGGGGTTTGCAAAGCTTCTGAATCTCAAATCTGCGAGTGTTTGAAAGGGTTTGTACCGAAGTCAGACAAGGATTGGAGCAACGGAAACTGGAGAGGAGGGTGTGTGAGGAAAACCAAATTATTTTGTGGGAGATACGCTGATAAGTCAGTCTCATCAAGTGGAAAAGAAAATGATAATGATGGGTTTTGGAAGATGGTAAGGTTAAAAGTACCAGATTTTCATGAGTATATTACTTCCTTCGATGCTCCAGACACATCCGAAGACTGCAAGAAACTGTGCCTACATAATTGTTCTTGCCAGGCTTATGCATTTGTTAGTAGTGTAGGGTGTTTGATCTGGTCTACAGATCTTATTGATATACAGGAGTTTTCCTCCGGCGGAGCGGATCTTTTTATCCGCCTAGCACATGTAGAACTAGGTAGCTGAGTAGTTATTGCACAACTCTTGTTAGTAACATCTTTTCTCCACACACACACACAAAACCATCGTTTCTCCTCTATCTCATGATTGTTTTTGAATTTGTATTCTAATTTCATTTGTTTTTTCAGTTGCAGGGAAGCCAATAAACTTAATTGTCAGCCTCACAGCTTTCTGTTTTATCAGTATGCTGGGTGCCATAGTGTTTGGTTTGCACAGGTCGCAAGCTAACCAAAAGGGTAAGAGAATGAGATAAAGGGGTTCATTTAATGCATTAACACATCCTCTCTTTGAAGAATTTATCAAATCATTATTACTCCCTTGGAAAACTTTATAAGAACATATTTACTGTGGTGAAGTAGGTGAGCTAATTTCCCTGACTTTTGTTGTTGTTTCACTCTGACTCAGTTTGATTGCTATATTCCAGAAACAGGAAACGAAAAAGTAAAAACTCAATGTTTTGGACCGAACAACACGATTCAAATTTCAAGAAACACTGTCCGAGAGTATTTAGGAAAATATGATCCATCAGAGTTTGTGATCTATGATTTTGACAGCATATTAATTGCCACAAACAATTTTAGCCTCACAAATAAACTAGGCCAAGGAGGCTTTGGTCCAGTATATAGGGTAATAACTTTTTTCTTCATAATGGATAATATAGCAATACACAGGTACAAAGTGGGTTTAGAATGCAATGACTAATTTGTGGATATCTTGTAGGGAAAGCTACAAGAAGGGAAGGAGATAGCAGTGAAAAGACTATGCAGTAGCTCAGGCCAAGGATTAGAAGAGTTCAAAAATGAGGTGTTGTTGATCTCCAATCTCCAGCATAAAAATCTTGTTAGAATTATGGGATGCTGCATTAAACAGGATGAGAAGTTACTCATTTATGAGTTCATGCCAAACAGAAGCTTGGATACTTTTCTATTTGGTAAGTTTCACCTGCACTTTATGTTTGGCTGCAATTTTTTATGTTCTGCTATCTTGTTCATTCAATAAAATTGGTGGTCTTTGAGCTCTTTCTAATATGTTGAGCTTGGGTATTACATTCTAACGGCTGTATTCTGACTATTTGATTAGATCCCATGAGAAGAGCAGTGCTTGATTGGGCAACACGCTTTAATATTATTCAGGGTGTTGCTAGAGGCCTTCTTTATCTCCATCATGATTCCTGTTTGAAGATAATACACAGAGATCTTAAAGTCAGCAACATTCTCTTGGATGAGAAAATGAACGCCAAAATTTCAGATTTTGGATTGGCACGCATAGTTGAAGGAGCAGAAAATCTAGAAAAGACTCAGAAGGTTGTGGGAACGCGGTAAGAATCATTTCTTTCCTATTCTCGGACATTGTATCAGGAAAAATAAGGTTGTGGTTCATTGTTCTGGGATTGCCTTTTTAGAGTTTTAGTTACATCATGGCAATCTTATCAACTCCTCTTCTTGTCTCGGTTAAACTCAACTACATGGCCTATGAAATACAGTCTTGGGTGGCATTTTGTCCAAGATAAAAAGAAAACACCAATTTTATGAGTTACATGCTAATGAGTTTCCTGTGCAGTGGCTATATGTCTCCGGAGTATGCCATGGGTGGAATATTTTCTGAAAAATCTGATGTGTATAGCTTCGGGGTCTTGGTATTAGAGGTTATTAGCAGCAAGAAGAATACCAACTTCTGTATCCATGACCAACAGCTAGGCTTTCTACCCTATGTAAGTTCATACTCCATATCCTAATGTAGAAATGCGAATTATGAACAGTTTCTTTCATATAGCTTTTTTTATTTTTAATTTTTTTTTATCTGACTCTTTCATATAGCTAAGTACTGCAGCCTCAACACTTCTAGCAAACATAGTATGATTTTTATTTTTTAATTCTTTTTTCAGGCATGGAACTTGTGGAATGAAGGCAGGGGATTGGAGTTGGCAGATGAAGTGTTGGATGATTCATATTCCTCATCTGAAGTAATGAGATGCCTTCATATTGGGCTTCTTTGTGTACAGGACAATGCAGCGGATAGACCAACTATGCCTAATGTCGTTTTCATGCTTAATAGTGAGACAGCTTGTCCACAGCCTAAGCAGCCTATATTCATTCTCCAAACCTCACTCTCTCGACCTCAACCACAGTTTGTGAATACTTGTTCCGCAAATGAAGCCACCATGACAGATATTGAAGGACGATAGGCTATAGCTAATTGTTGCATCACAATGCTATAACACATAGAGGGAACATGTTTCCAAATTGTATAAATACGATGGATAGGATTAGCTTTATTATTATCTGCTGCATTCTGCAGTTTGTAGACCAATCATGCATTCTGTGGTGTTGTGAAACTAGTGAAAGATAATCCCCAGAAGTTGTCGCGATTTGAAGGTTCATAGAAACTTCTCACCCATTTTAGGAAACTTTCCTATTTCTTTTGTGATTATTTGTAACAGTCAAACTGCATCTATGTTTGTATTACGTAATTAAATGATCTGCACAAATTATTGGCTTTGTTGACATCCAGATTTTGACATCATGCGTTTAAAAACTGAACAATTCATACGGTGCTGTCTTGTATTCTATTCCTTCATCTTTGAGTTCTTGCAAATGAGTGAATTATCTATAATGATCTTTTCTATAGGAAAGCTTTGTAGAGTTTCTGTTCACTTCTTTGAAGATATGGAAGAAACACAACAGAAAACACTTCGGCAAAGGATGATAGAATTAAAGAATAAGAAGAAATCTCGAAGAGAAGAAGAAACTTCTAGTGAAGACAGAGAAACAGAAGAACAGGCGGAAACAGAGGAAGAAGTAGAAGAAGAAACAAATGAAGTAGAAAAAGAAACAGATGAATAGAAGAAGAAGAAGAAGAAGAAGTGAAAGAATGTATTGGACCTTATCACATATTTACTTGAGACAACAACTAGAGGATTAAGAGAAGCAATTGGTACTACATAGGACTCTAATTCTTGTAAAGATATCTTAAATGTATCTGATAAGATATTAAATGGAAAACCGTTTTGCTTATCTGATATATTAGATAAGTATAGATATGTATGCAAAAGAAGGAGCAACCTAGTGAAACACAAACACTCTTATGGGAAGAGGACTGTGTTTTCTGCTCTTATATAAAGGCATAGTCCCTGCACTCTCTCCACACCGAGTTACAAGAGTCTTGCCCCATAGAGACAACCAAGATCCTGAGAGTAGTGCAGAAGATTGTTGCTTCAAGAAATCAAATGGCTTCAGGTCATTTTCATATTAAACTCCAAACACCAGTTCATGGATCGAGCTATGTAATAATCAGTGTTTATATATATTTGTGAGTGATTATATATATGTGCTATATGTATGGTTGCAGTTTTCATTTGGTATCAGAGCTTCTCACAAAATGCATGATCCTGCAATTATAAGATCACTATCATCTGTGAATATGCCTGCAAAAGATTTTTAACTACTAAAGTCTCCCAAATCTGCAAATATCTGTTAAAATTTTTAAACTGCAGGAACAGCTGGTGTTCTAAACTATATTCACAAGTGAAGATATAAAGTACCAACTGTTGGTTCTGGAATATAGATGTTTTGATGATGAATTTTGCACACAGCAAACCATTGTTGAAACTTTTATCGTTCATAAAGTTACAGGATCAGGAAAATTGTATTTTGCTTTTAAATCGCAATTGTATCTCTTACATGAGGAATGACTATTGATGTACTTTAAAATGCAAAATAGCACACTACATTTTGATCAAGCATGCATCTGGTTTATTTGTTCTTTTCTTATCACACAGATTATGACTGAACATATAATATAGCAGCTTGATTAATATTGGTTTTGTGATATGGAACCTAAAGAGTTTTATCATGTTCTAACACACAGGGAGACTTGATGAAAATAAAGAAAAATTGGGGTTTGATTCTGTTCTATGTTGAGTTATATATATGATTGCTATATGACTTGCAGAATGTTTTGTTTTATGATTGTTTGTTATTCTTTAAACTAAAACTCTCATAAAACTTCATGAAAGAAAACTTAGACTTCTTTTCTTTTCTTTTCAGCAATGAACAACTCAGGACTAAGTTTAGCTACCATCGAGCCACTCAATGGACACAACTTTAAGAAGTGGAGGTCTGATATTGAGCTGTACCTGGGGTTGAACAATATTGATAATTGTTTAACCGAAGAGGCGCTTGTGATCACTAATGCGAGCACAGCCCAGGATAGGATGAAATCTGTTGAGTGGATTAGAGCCAATAGGATGTCTCTGTTGATTATGAAAAGGCTTATGAGTGATGCTGTGAAGGGTAGCTTCCCAGATAAGGCAACGGCAAGAGAGTATCTGGACTCAATTGCAGAAATGTTCAAAGAGAATGAAAAAGCTGAAATTAGCATTCTGTTGAGCACCCTGAATAATCTGAAGTATACTGCTTCTGTGGGGATTAGGGAGCACATAATGAAGTTCATTGATGTTGCTGCAAAGCTGAAAGACTTAGACATGCCTCTGCAAGACCAGCTTATAGTTCACCAAGCCCTGAATTCTCTGCCTAGTCAGTTCAACCAACTGAAAACCACATATGCTGCCCAGAAAGATAAGTGGAGCCTGAATGAGCTCATTGCTGTGTGTGTGCAAGAAGAGAGCAGAATTAAAAGTGAGAAGGAAGTGACAAGGGATGTAAATCTGATCAGTAAGCCACAGTGGCAGAAGAAAAAGGGTAAAGCTATGAGTGACCTGAGCAAACCATCTACTTCAGGAGTTAAGAAACCTTTTCAGGCCAAGGGGAAGGGAAAGTTCAAGTGTTTCTTTTGTAAAAAGGAGGGGCACATGAAGAGGGATTGCAACTCATACAAGAAGTGGGTTGCAAAGAAATCAGGTAACGTAGTTTTTCCCATTGAGATTAATTTGATAGATGTTACTCCTGATTCTTGGTGGTTGGATTCGGGCTCACCTATACATATTATTACTTCGATGCAGGGGTATCTAAAGAGCAGGACTCCAAGAAGGAGTGAGTGCAATATATGCGCTGGGAATGGCATGAAGGTGGCGGTCAAAGCTGTTGGAACAGTTAGACTAGTCTTAGATAGTGGAAATTTTTTGGATTTAGATTCAGTTTATTGTATTCCTTCAATCAGAAGGAATTTAGTTTCGTTTACCCTCCTTGTAAAAGCTGGTTACAGCTTGAACAGTGATTTAGCTAGTGGAATAAAAATCCTTCATGCTTCAACTTATTATGGTTCAGCTTCTTTGGTTAATGATTACTGGAAAATAAATTGCTCATATCCTAAAGAAATACTGCTTGTTGAGAACTCAGAAAAGATAACAGGAAAGAAGAGAAAGTATAATGAAAAGTCAGCTTTTCTATGGCATAGGAGACTTGGACATGTCTCAAAAGAAAGATTGCAGTCACTAGTAAAAGAAAACATTCTGCCTGAGCTTGATTTCAGTGACTTAGATACCTGCATCGAATGTGTGAAAGGGAAAATGACTAACAGTAAGAAAAAGGGAGCAAATAGGAGTACTGAATTGCTTGAGTTGATACACACAGATATTTGTGGACCATTCTCTCATAAAACCATATGTGGAAATAAATATTTCATCACCTTTACTGATGACTTCTCAAGGTACTGCTATGTATACTTGATATCGGAGAAATCACAAGCACTTGACATGTTTAAAATTTTCAAAGCAGAAGCTGAAAAACAATTAGATAAGAAGATTAAGGTGGTGAGATCAGATAGGGGGGGAGAATACTATGGTAGGTTTACTGAAGCTGGACAGAACAAGGGTGCTTTTGCATTATACTTGCAAGAGCATGGTATTGTTGCACAGTACACTACACCTTGGACCCCTGAGCAAAATGGGGTTGCAGAGAGAAAGAATAGAACCTTGTTGAACATGATTAGAAGCATGATGTGCACTTCAGGTCTTCCAAGATTTTTGTGGGGAGAAGCACTTAAAACTGCTAATTACCTCACAAATCGAACTCCTAGCAAGTCTGTAATCAACACACCTTTTGAACAGTGGAATAAAAGAAAACCAAGTTTGCAGCACACACATGTATGGGGTTGCAAGGCTGAGGCTAGATTATATAATTCTCAAGAGTCAAAACTCGACTCTAAGACTGTGAGTGCTTATTTCATAGGCTACCCTGATAAATCTAAGGGCTTTAAATTTTAATGCCCAAATCACAGTACTAGAATTATGGAGACTTCAAAAGCTGTTTTTGTCGAAGAGATGAATTATTTACATGATTTTGAAGATCTGGAGCTAGAATTTCAAGAAATACCAGAAGAAGATTTACCAGAAAATTCTAATGTTGTGTCTCTTGAACCCCTACAGTTGTCGAATTATTTAGCAACTGAGACCTTAGCTGAACCAATAGTTCCAGTAGCTCCAGAGCCGTATATTCCCATTGAACAAGTTGAAAATGTGGCTGAAAATGTAGAACCTACACAACCTGTACAATCTGAACAAGTTTTAAGGCGATCACAGAGGGAGAGAAAGTCTGCTATTCCAGCAGATTATCATGTTTATTTGCAAGAAGCTGAAGATGAAGTTGTTGAAGACAATGATCCTTTGACTTACAAGCAAGCTATGGAATCTGAAAATGCAGAAAAGTGGATAGAAGCAATGCAAACATAAATGGACTCGATGAAAGTTAATAAAGTCTGGAAACTTGTGGAGCCAGTGAAGGGCCATAGAGAAATAGGATGTAAGTGGGTGTTCAAGACTAAAAGATGTGCAGATGGGAGTGTGGAAAGGTATAAAGCCAGGTTAGTGGCTAAGGGTTTTACGCAGCAAGAAGGAATTGATTTTACTGAAACCTTTTCTCCTGTGTCCACCAAAGATGCATTTAGGGTGATAATGGCTTTAGTTGCTCACTATGACATGGAATTACATCAAATGGATGTAAAGACCGCTTTTCTAAATGGTGATTTAGAGGAGGAAATCTATATGAGGCAACCTGAAGGGTTTTCTAAAGCTGGAACAGAAAACATGGTGTGCAAGTTATGCAAATCTATTTATGGATTAAAACAAGTATCGAGACAATGGTATTTGAAATTCGATGCAGTAGTGAGTTCACATGGATTTACAGAGAATCTGGTAGACGAATGTGTTTACATGAAGAGAAAGGGCAGAAATTTCATTTTTCTGATACTTTACGTGGATGATATCTTGCTTGCCAGCAATGATACTAATCTGCTATCAGAAACTAAAGTATTTCTATCAAAACACTTTGATATGAAGGATTTAGGTGAGGCTGTATATGTTCTTGGCATTGAGATCAAGAGAGACAGAAGTAGAAATCTTTTGGGGCTTTCACAACAAAGTTATATATCAAAGGTGTTGAAGATATTTGATATGCAGCAATGTTCAAATGGTGAAGCACCAATTTCTAAGGGAGATAAATTGAGCAAGTCACAGTGTCCAAGTAATGATTTGGAAAGGGAAGAAATGAAGAACAAACCATATGCTCGATTGGTAGGAAGTTTAATGTACGCTCAAGTGTGTACAAGGCCAGACTTGGCATTTGCAGTGGGAGTTTTAACAAGGTTCCAATCAGATCCAGGTTACAAACATTGGATTGCAGGCAAAAAGGTGCTTAGATATTTGCAGAGAACTAAGCATCACATGCTTGTATATAGAAGAGTGAAGGAACTAGAAGTTGTTGGCTATACTGACTCTGACTTTGCAGGGGGTTATCCAGCATCAGGAAAATCGACTTTTGGTTATGTGTATATGTTGGCTGGTGGAGCAATTGCTTGGAGAAGTGTAAAGCAAACTCTCACGGCTACTTCTACAATGCAAGCAGAATTTCTTGCTGTTTATGAAGGAACTTGTGAAGGGCTATGGCTGATGAATTTTATTAGCCAAACCAAACTAGTTGACACCATTATTAGCAGACCCTTGAAGATATTCTGTGACAACACAGCAGCAGTGTTCTTTACCAAGAACAACAAAAGATCTTCGAACTCTAAGCATATAGACTTGAAGTACTATAGTGTGAGGGAGAGAGTGAAACATGGTGAGATTTCTGTTGCTAATATTGACACCTTGTCACAATTAGCTGATCCATTCACCAAGGCACTCTCAGTTGCAGCTTTTCAAAAGCATACTGCAGAAATTGGTGTCTTACCTAGTTTAGATTGCTGAAAACAGTGGGAGTTGTTCTAAGTTTTCTGATTCTTTTGATGCTTCTTTTGTATGACATTGAGACAATGATTTTATTGTGTAATAAAGTTTTCCTTATGGAAATTTTCAGTTAATACCATGGTTTTCTATTTTGCTGCAGCATTATTTTATTTTGAGCTATAGATGCTTGTTTTAACAGCTGTTATTCTTATGAGTATGAATGCTTTTTGCTTAAATGTATGGCTGCATTATTTGATCATACTTATGAACAGAAAACATATCAGGTGGATTTATGGTGGAATCTATGTTTTCATGGATTTTGTTGATATATATACAAGATCATAAAGAAGGACAGTTTATTTTGAGCACATATGTCAGATTCATGCAGGAGCTCAATTAAACGTATAGATCATATCTTGTTGGTGATTCATGTATTATTTTGCTGCTGCGTTGTAGTTGTGGAATTCAATTAACTTGTTAGTTATTTGTTGTTCTTTAGCTCAATGTTGCAGCAATATATTGACAGAGTCTTGAAATGGTTGGTGAGACTGTGTAGTACCTTGTGCACACTCCAGATTATTGCTATGCTCAGTTTATACTAGTTTTCTTGTCATGTAAATTTGTGATGGTCCAAGTGGGAGAATGAAAGAATGTATTGGACCTTATCACATATTTACTTGAGACAACAACTAGAGGATTAAGAGAAGCAATTGGTACTGCATAGGACTCTAATTCTTGTAAAGATATCTTAAATGTTTCTGATAAGATATTAAATGGAAAACCGTTTTGCTTATCTGATATATTAGATAAGTATAGATATGTATGCAAAAGAAGGAGCAACCTAGTGAAACACAAACACTCTTATGGGAAGAGGACTGTGTTTTCTGCTCTTATATAAAGGCATAGTCCCTGCACTCTCTCCACACCGAGTTACAAGAGTCTTGCCCCATAGAGACAACCAAGATCCTGAGAGTAGTGCAGAAGATTGTTGCTTCAAGAAATCAAATGGCTTCAGGTCATTTTCATATTAAACTCCAAACACCAGTTCATGGATCGAGCTATGTAATAATCAGTGTTTATGTATATTTGTGAGTGATTATATATATGTGCTATATGTATGGTTGCAGTTTTCAAGAAGAAGAAGAAGAAGAAGATGATGACAGAGAAACGATACAAAGTCTTTATGTGCAGACAAGAAGTAAAAGGAGTAAAAAAAGACAAGAGTCTGATTACAGACAACAAAAAAGAAAATTAAAAAGGAAAAGTCAAAGACAAAAGAGAAAAAGCCAAAGAAAAGGGGAAGGAAGAAGAAAGAAGATACAAAAGAAAAGGCAAAGATCGAGTGCAGGCAACAGAAATGAACGCTAAGTGCTTTCTAGAGATTGATTGACACATACAGAGACAAAATTACAAAAGAGGCTTGGGATATTTTGAGTACTACTGTATTTTGGGGGACGATCCGACCATTCTTCAAGAAGAAGCTCACCGAAACTCAGCTCCACAAAGATGAGGCCGACTTGGAGATTATACTGAAGTACTTTGATGTAAAAAAAAAACAAGTTTGTGTTTGGGGAGACAGACATGGAAATAACATTGGAAGACATAAATGAATTGTTTGACCTGCCAACCACTGGTATTGAATGGGATCTGAGCAAGAAGGTGCTCAAGGAGGAACGGAAGGCATCTTCGATATTTGATGTCAATATGAGGAAAGAAACAGTAATCAAACCTGAACTGGAAGAGGCACTTAGCACGGAGCTCGACAAGAAGAAGAAGGTTAATCCCAAGATAATCGCGGCACTGCTTATCATGTACCTCTTCAAAAGGACATCTACAACCTTAACATGGGACCTCATCAACGCTTGTGAAGACCTAGACAACATAAACAGCTTCAATTGGGCAAAGATGGTACTAGATTTTCTGATGGATAGGCTTCAGAGGTACCGAAAAGATCATCCGACAACTCTTTCTGGCTACCTCCTTCTCATGTATGTAAGTACAATACAAATTTTTTTAGTGTATTGGGGGGTAATAGATTGGCCCCCAATACAGGGTTTAAAATGTCTCTATTGGGAGGCAATAGATGTATATTGCCCCCCCCCCCCCCCCCCCCCCCAACACCTGTAGAAGCTCCACCATAATCCAGACTGGCCAGAGGAATTAATAAAAGAAGGGCCATGGTTAGAACATAACTTCATCAAGTTGTTAGATATGGAAGAGGAGCAGGAAACACCAAGTTTCGCCAACGGGGTAGGTTAGCAGGTACATTGGAACTTTATAAATGATCTATTGCGGGGAAGTAGACCTGTATTGGTCCACCAATACAAGGTTTATAATGTCTCTATTGGGGGGCAATAGATGTCTATTGCCCCTCAATACAGGGTTTGTAAAGTGTCTACTGGCCCCAATATTGGTAATTTTTTTGTGTGACTTTTTTGTTGTTTTATTGGTTGCAGGTTCCACAAGCAAGTAAACAACAGAAAGAAGAAAACATAAGGGTTATTGGGAACATGAGAGTTCTCCTAAAAGAGATGAATACAGTGATTGAAGATGAAGGTGACAAAAAGAAAATGGAGGATAAAATAAAGACTATCTTACAAGGGAATGAAAACTTGGCAAACCATATTAAGGTACTATAGGAAAAGATTATGGTTGCCGATGACAAGGTTTTGTCTATGGAGAAGAAAGTAACTGAAGTGATGCAAGAAAACAGAGCGCACAAAAACCACATCAGAGCTCTGAACATATTGTTGGTGAAGGCAACTAGGAGGAAACCTGATCAGGAAAGTAGTGATTAGAGAGCTAATCAACTTCAGATGGTGTAGGCATCAACGGAACAAGAAGATGGAATGGGATATGAATACGATGGAACCCAAGCTAAATATCAACCTCAAACACGAGTCAATGAAGAACCAAAGCGAGGTGATCCAATTAACGCAGTTCCTCTATCTTTTAAGAAATCAGAAGAGGAAATAATTGAGCAAGTAGATGAGGAGGAGATACTAAATGTGTAGAAGCAGAAAAAATAGATATAATTGTGTCGACACTTATCGAAGCAGCTAATTCAACAAAAATGGCAAAAGGCTGCCATGCATTCTATCGAGAGGAACGTGAAAGAGAAGAAAGCTGGAATAGAAATAGCAGTACCATCAGTACCAATATAGAAGCAAAAGGCTGCCATGCATTCTATCGAGAGGAACGTGAAACAAAACAAGAGAAATGCAACAACTAAGGACAAGGATGAGGATTTTGCGTATGACACTCTGGAGATCTTGAAGACTTACGGAAAGAAAAGAAAGACTGCTTCACAAGAAAAGCCAAAGCAGAGAAAGAAAGTCAAACAGAAGTTGGCATCAAACCTATAGAAAGGGAAACAAGTGCAACAACCAATCCAAATTAAAGATGTGAATTGCGAGAAGTACACATGGAAAACCTTAAAGCCTGAAGTCGCAAGACACTACAGCAATTCTTTGAGATGGTCGATGACAATTTGTAAGCTATAAAAATTTGAATATTAATGCTTTATAGACTCGTAATAACTACACATTTTTCTGTTTTTACAGATATACCTACTCGACAAGTAGAAATGGCATAATAGGGGTAACAAGGAGAGAAATGAAGGTAATCATCCAAGAGGAAGATGTGGATATTAGTGTAAGTTTTAAATTTTGGTTTGTTTTGTCCCCCAATAGTCAACATACTATTGCCCCCCAATAGGCACCTATTGGCCCCCAATATGTGCCTATTGGGGGGCAATATAGGTGTTGATCTTCACATATATAATACTAACTGAAAGTCAAATTGAACGATTGCAGGTGATCAAGGCTTACACTGAAATATTGCAGGATGAACTGAAAGAAAAGAAGACTCAGATTGGATTGCTGAACATTGAAGCAGCGGTAAGTAATGAAACAAAGATAGTAGCGAAAACAAATTTTAAATTAACAATTGAATGATATTAATGTGTCTATTTCCTGTACAGTATTACGCTGTTCAACATGAAAAGAAACTGACAGACTTCAAAAAAAGAAGGAAAAAGCCTTTTGGAAGACGACTTTAAAGGCCACGAGATTGAAATAGAGTTATTTCTAATTGAACAACTGTGGAGTAACTTTAGCTACCCCAAGGTGCTTATCCTAATTCACCATTGCTACAACCAGCACTACACACTGCTTATAATCGACAATGAGAAAAAAACATTTTGTTCACATGAACTCTATGCTGCCTCCAAAGAAGGAATGGACAAACGATAACCACCACTATACCAACGCAAACTGGGTGGTAAGTAATAATATCAAAACATTGTGTTTATTTTTCAAAATGGTCAAATTGAGAAAGTCTATTGGTGCTTTATATACCTGTATCAAACAGGTTAAGCACATAAGGAGGTTTATCTGCGATCTGAACAGGATAGCCAGAAAATTTGACGTTGACAGCCAGGATCAAGAGAACACAAGAGAAAAGTGTAAAGGTGAGGACCAGAAAGGAGAATTTATCACCGAGGTTGAAGAAATGACAGAAAGAGAGAAAGAGGTCAGAAGGTGGATCTTGGATAATCATATCGGCGAACAGGACTACGAGCTTGTAGAAGACTTCAACTGCCCTTAGCAGAAAACCTCATCATAAGTGCCTCAAAATCCTTTAATGTTTGTTTATGATGTGAAAAATGACAATTTAATCGATACATTTGTGCCAAGTTTTCAGTCTATTGGGGGTCAATACATGTCTATTGGAGGGCAATAAGTACTTTTGTTGAGGATCACTAACTTTAATTCATGCTTACAGGGGGACTGTGGGCCTTTTATGATCCATTTCATGGAAAGCATAGTTCCCGGAGTGAACTATGATGTGAGAACAGGATCACTAACTTTAATTCATGCCAAGCATAGTTCCCGGAGTGAACTATGATGTGACAATTTAATCGATACATTTATGCCAAGTTTTCAGTCTATTGGGGGTCAATACATGTCTATTGGAGGGCAATAAGTACTTTTGTTGAGGATCACTAACTTTAATTCATGCTTACAGGCGGACTGTGGGCCTTTTATGATCCAACAAGAAGAAAGTCGATAACATGAGGAAAACAATTCTTGAGAGGTTTGCAAAAGAGGAACGTGGATGGAGTGTTGTAAGATACCATCAAGAAACTGCACTTACTGTAGGAAACGCACAAAGCTAGAAAATGTAGATTCTATGCACTTAGTTTCAATTGAACTTATTTTGATTTGAAATATTAATACTACTTTGAGATGATTTGAAAGTTTTTCAATTTATTTTCTGTTAAGTTGAAAGAATTTATTTTCAGTTACTACTGTTGAGCATATCACACAGGTCAATATTTAAAATACAGGCCCATATTACATACCTGGTGCATTTGGTCCTCATAAACCAGGTTTTATTGGGGACCAATAGACCTTTATTGGCCCCCAATAAAGCTTGTATAGAGGGTCAGAAATAAAACAGCACGACATCAAACTACATTGGCAATATGCAAGTGTAAAAATTCCACACTTGTTGAACTTCAACCCTCCAAAACTCAGATACTATTGAGGGCCAACTCAGATTCTATTGAGGGCCAATATATGTCCATTGCCCCCCAATAGATATTTGTAGGGTCAGTTTGCTTTCACAACACATTGGAAAAACTTGCAACTCAAAAACAAATATGTTAAAATGAAAATAAACATAAAGGGAAAAAAATGCAAACAGTACCTGACATTTGGCCCATTAGTAATTTTCGTACCTGAACTTCAAAAAATATCACTTTGGTACCTGAAGTTCAGACCCCGACCCAACTTTAGTACCTGAAACACTGTTGGCCGTTACGGCGTTTGTCAGATGGCAAACTTTAAGGGGTATTCTCGTCCCTTCACTCAATATCTTCTTCTTTTTACTAACGCTCTGTTCATCTTCTTCTTCCTCCCAACTCTCCCTATTTCTTGTTTTCAAGCTCTCATGATTCACCTTTCAAGCTCTCATGCTTCAAATTTCAGTTTCTCCGACTCTCTCAATCCTCAATTGACTCTCTCAAGCCCCACCTTCTTCCTTCTCATGAAACGCACTGTTTCGATCTCAATCCCTTCCCCCACCAATTTCCGATCCAGACCAAATTGATTCAGCACTCCACTGTTTGCGTATTGAATCAGTTTTCCATCGTTTCCAGAAAAACTAAATCCCCCTAGTTATGTGTTCAATCTCCAACTTAGAATTATCCAACCTTAACCAGAATCTTCTCTCACAAAACTCAATGATTTGCTTTCGCATATCCACTGCATCCTCTCTAGGCCCTCAAATACCAATCAAGAAATGACCCCCATACCTAATGTAATCCATTTTCCTTGTTTTCTCATCCCCAGTCGCAGGCACAAACTCAGGCCAAGCCGGGTTATGACACCCATGGGCTTTCGGAGAGAATCAGGCCTCGAAAACCGGCTCAATGATCATCAGCAACACTTCCTGCACAATCCTATCCTGAAAGCAAGGCTCGTCGGACTCGAGCATAGCCTGGAGCTTTCGCTTGGAGACGACCTCCGTGATGGGCTTGTCGTTGGGGCTCCGAATGAACTGGTGGGTGTTCTTGTTCCAGGCATAGGTTCCTTTAACGACGGCGTTTCGGAGGGAGAGGAGGTCGTGGAAGACGTGGGAGTGGATGGCGTTGCGGGGAGGGAACGTGTCGGTGACGTGGGCGCAGCAGCGCTGGTAGGCGAGGACCAGAATGGTGAGGTGGGTGCCCAGAGAAAATTTCTGGGTGCCCGGATAACATTTGGACCAGAAAGCGGAGATAGCAATCTTGTGTATGGAGATGAAGGGGAGGCCTGCAATAGGACATGCTTTGGTTGTGGTAATACTCGCCGCCCTTGCGCCGCACATCCCCTACGCTTCTTCACGTGCTGCGGCGAGTCGGCGCCGCCACCGCCATCGGAGTTCTCCTCCTAATCCCTCTCCATCTCCACCGTCTTCGCAAACTCCAACAGCGTACCGCGTACCGCTATATCTCCTCGCCGCCGTGTCAATCTCTGGCCAAGGTCTCCGGCAAATGAATCCTGATCCTACTGCTTTGAGCTCAGCAGAGGAGAGAACAAAAGGCAGCAAAAGAAAAGAAAAAAAAAATCAATTCAGCAAATTTATAATTTAGAAGAAAAAAAATAAATAAAACCTAAAATGACAAAATTACCCTTGAATATATGCCACCTGTTTGACGCCGTTACTGAGTTAACGGCTCCAAGTACTAAAGTTGGGTCGGGGTCCGAACTTCAGGTACCAAAGTGATATTTTTTGAAGTTCAGGTACGAAAGTTACTAATGGGCCAAAGGTCAGGTACTGTTTGCATTTTTTTCCCAAACATAAAATCAACTGTTATATTAATGGAAAAGTTAAAATGAAATCAAAATGGATAGAGGAACCGAAAAAAATCTCAATTCAATTGCTTGAAAAACTTAATCGATTTCTCAATCAACAACAATACTCAAGCACCAATCAATGTCAATAATCATCGAAAGTAAAATTGTTATACTAACCCTAGATAAAATCATCTATTGCTCCCCAATAGCCTGTTATTGCCCCCTAATACAACTAAACATCCATTGAGGCAGCTTGAATTGCAGCGAGATTGTGGCAGCAAGGGAAGCAGTTAATCTACCATTTTTTACACGAGCATGAAGGAGTTCCAAGGTCCACAACATAAGAATACTTTTATCTAACCTCATAAATATTTGTATCGGAGTAATGCACATTGAAACGGCAAGCTTTCTCCATACCTACTTTCAAACGACTCTCCATAACAGGAGTAAGTTGTGATGTACGTCCACAGCTGAGCCTCGTATCTCCTCTCACCCATCATCTGCGTCACCTTAATCCGAGTTTGATCAAGCATAGTGTAAACTGACATCTCACGCTCAACAGCAAACCAAGCATTAAAAGATTCAGCTATACTATTAGCCATAATTCTATAATGCCATCCAGAGAAAAATGCGCAGCACCAATTTTCAAGAGGCATATCAGCAAGAAATGGATCTATAATATCAGCGCCACCAACTTCTCTCAACTCTCTTAAATGGAAACAATATTCTTTTTCAGTACATGAATATGCCAACTCAAAAAACTTCATTTTAACATCAACTTTCAAAACAGAAGACCCTTTACCGTTGTATTTACTCATAAGGTTATACGCCAAGTGCTTGTAATAGAAAAGATGAGGATTACCAGAAAATATCTTATCAAAAGCACTCAACAGTCCAACACCTCTATCACTAATAAACGTAATCACTCTACCATGAGGTTCCAGCAAGCTCTTCAAGTGTTTAAAGAAAAAGGACCAATTAGCATCCGTCTCATAATCACAGACACACATTGCAAGAGGAAAGAAACCTAAAAAGAAAAAAGAAAAAAAGATGTAAGTATATTGGGAGACAATAGATGTCTATTGGGGGGCAATAGATGATTGCAGAGTGCCGCTGCACAGCCAACTGGAGCGTGTCGCTCCACATTTTCAATGAAAAAGAATCTAAAAACAATAATAAACATAAAAAAAAAATAAAAAGGGGAAAGATTTCACAAGAAAATAAAGGAGTATTGGGGGACAATAGATATCTATTGGGGGGCAATACATGATTGCAGCGTGCCGCTGCACCGCTAATAGGAGCATGCCGCTGCAAAGTTTCAACAAAAATAACAATAAAAGAGCATCGACATCAGAAAATTACCATGATTTCCATTCTTTCCGGTTGCACAAAGAATCTACCCCTTGTAGACACTCTTCCCAAAAGTGCCATCGACATACAACACAGGAAGACAAAATTCAAAGCCTTGAATGTAGCCTGCATAAGCTAGAAAAAGCCTCTGAAACCGATTACTCAATGGATCAACTTCCAAAACAAAAGAAGATCCCGGGTTAGTCTCAAACACAGCTTCCCTATACCAAGTTAGCATGTTAAACGAATTAACCTCAGAACAGTAAATCATTTCCCTAGCCTTCTGCTTTGCTTTCCAAGCAACCTTCTACGATATATCAAACCCATACTTGAACTTGCTGATAATTTCCCTCGGCTTCAATGACAAGTTATAGCTAATGTCCTCTTCAATACATGTCTTGACAATTTTCGATCCCAAAAGCTCATGTTTTTGCTTCCGAAGAACACCTTTCCAAGAGTGGACATTGTTCAACTCACCAATAATAAGGCATCCATTTGCAGGCAATACATAACCATGGACATTCCACTCACATCCTTCGGTTCCCTAATTGGAACAAACCGCATGAATTCGGTCCCAATCATTTCTAATAAACACAAAGCTGAACCCAACTTCAATAGCATACTTTATGAGCATGTCTCGAAACTCACGGGAGCCGCCATGAAATTTCTGCCCTACACATTACATGTAACTAGCCCACTCATTTGACAAGTAAGACTTTTGAACTTCAGTCCTAAATGCCTCAGTGAGGTAATCATCTTCATCCACAATACCAGAGCAGCTATCTTCAAATGAAAAAGAAGATTTTTTGCTGCAACTTACACTATTCTTCAACACCGTAATATCAACACAATCCAACTTGTAAATCTTGGCACCGCTAAACAACATCTGGAAATCATCATCATTGTGAAGAAAAAAATAGCACATCTAGGAAGAGAATAATGAAGCTCAATACCATCAGTTGCAAAAAACTTGAAGCGTTCACAAATGTATTCAAAAAAATGAGCATAGCTCATATATTGATTAATATGAAACATGAAACCTTGTCCAGAATGAGTGCACTTAACAGCCAAGGAACTATCCATATTCATGAAAAAAGAAGAAAAAAAAGAAGAAGCAAAAAACAAAACAAAATCAAACCACTGTTGCCCTAATAGACACATATTGACCCCCAATAGAGGAGTCTCGAACACCAGAATCACTTTACAAAATAGAATCAAGTTAATATAAAAAAGTATTACTGAACTTCAGTAAGAATTAAGCGTATCAAAAAAGAAAAAAAGTAGCTCTGTGAACCCTCTATTGACCGCAATTATGGATCTACTGGGGTGCAATAAACGATTCACAAAGACCAAAATCAAGTCACAAACTACCAAATCACTTCATTATCAACACCGTGAAGAACAATTCTCAACAAAAGAAGAAAAACAGCTCTATGGACCCTCTATGGATCCCCAATATGTGTCTATTGTGGGGCAATAGACGAATAATAAAGACCAAAATGAATTTAAACTATTTCAAAACAGAACCACACAAATTTAGCACAACGAAACAGATCAAACTTAGCACACCAAACTCATAAGCCTAAAAAATAGCAAATCGAACCAAATCAAAGGTGAAATTCACGAAACACAGACCAAAGTTAGCTCAATGATTCAGAAATAACAAACCGTAAAGGAAAACAAACTCAGATTCAAAATCAAGCTTAGATTCAATCGAGATGAATAGCAAACACGGATACAAAAAAAAAATCGAAGAAACGGAATTGAAATCGAAGAAAGAATTCAAACCGAGCTGTAGCAGGATTTAAATCTAGCACGACATTGCTTCTTTCTCTCTCCATTGCGAGCTTCTCTCTCTTCGTTCTTTCTTTATCGCACCAGAACCAGAGCTTCTCTCTCTAAGCGAAACTTCTATCTCTTCGTTCCCTTGAAAACTGGGTGTTGTAATTGGCTCGGACGCTAGGTCGTTAAGAAAAGGGTAAAAAAGTCAACAAAAATATAAAAAAGAAGAAGAAGCAAATGTTGTGTAATAGGAAACAGTTCCTTAGAGTGTTTTGAGTAAGGAGGAATTAAAAAAGGTTGTTGGGGCAAGTGAGAACATTGACCCTAAAATTAGAGTAAATGGACAAAAACCCATTAGTATATTAGCAACTCTTCTGTCCGATTAACTTGTTTTAATTCGTCCATTCCTCCATCCAAACGTTGATCACCTTTGAAAACCAAAGGTAATAAATGACTAATATTGAAATTTTTCAGGGAAGCAAAATTGGTTAATTTTGAAATCCTAGTGTAAGAAATTTGACAAAAGTGTAGCAAATTAACTAAACTAAAATATACGGTAGCAAATTGACACGAAGGTCAAACTTAAAATAATGAATTGGCAATTTTGTCAAAATTATATGAATATAACTATGGTGATGCAGTAGATTGGAGTTGGGCTTGGGTCGGTCCATTTTGAGTTGGGCTTTCAGGCCTCGATCTAACTATGGTGATGCAGTATGATTAACCGATCATGTTGATTCTCATAAATGTTAGGTCGGTTTCAATTTTGAAAAATACAAAATCGATATATCTATTCGTTTAGAGATTAATGCTGAAAAATCAATTTAAAAATCATGTAGAACAAAATCCACCCTATTTGAGGCTAACCATAACCTCTAGTGATTTAGTTGACGAGAGATTAGTAATTAGGGCGGGGCGCCAGTCGGGCCATCCCAAAATTTTTGAAGCCCGAGCCCGGACTGAAATATTCAACTTTCTGTTTTTGATTCCAAGGACAACACACGCTCTCGACATCCTAGCTAAACCAAGAAATATCAACATTCCCATTAATTTCCTTAAAAATTCACCACAGCTAACCCAACATACCCAATTCAAGCTGGTACTATTCCAAAAAAAAAAATCCGCCGCTCTGCTCTTCCTCCTTGGAAAACCTCGACACAAAACGATTAGCTTGGTTTCTCATCGAAAGCCTGTTTTTCAATCCCCAAACTGAAGCCATATATGGTACCCATGAAAGCCTTCAGATTAGGTTTCTTGTTCTGTGAGAGAAGCCTTCTCAACGTGTAGGAGATCCCGGAAATCACCGCCGAACCAGCAGCCCTAAAAGAAATCCTACCATTAGCTGACGCTGCAGCCAAGCGTGGAAGATTCCTTCAGTGGTATGTCGGGGCGCGAAAATCCAAAATTCGAAATGTTTCGTCCCCAAATTGGCAATCTTCTAGGGTTCCAATTTTCTTCCAGAGTCCTCCAATCTCTGAATAGCTGCAAAGAGTTTCAATGCATATTTGATGGAGAGCCGAAATGGGAAACGTGAATTCTTGATGTTGATTGATGACGATCACTCAGAACAGTCTAAGGTCAACGGCGTTGACTGTGCTGATGAAGAACGGGAGCTTAAACTACCCAATTCATACCCTGTTACGTAGGGAAGAAATTGCTTGTTGCTATTTGGTGGTTTGAAATTTCCTTTCTTTTTCTCATATGGGTTTTGGACCTTTGTGCTTGTCTCATCTAAAAGAGGCACAAGAATTTGAATTGGTACAATTTGAATTGGATCTTCGCACAGCACGAGCAGAACTGGGTAAATGATGATAGTGCTTTCATAACTCTAATCAGCATGATCTTTTTGTTTGTCTGTTTCATGATCTTTGTATTATAAATTCAATTTTCAGGTGAAGGCAGGCCAATAAAATTAATTGTCAGTCTCACAGCTATTTGTTTGATCAGTATCTTGGGTGCCATAGTGTTTGGTTTGTACAGGTTGCGAGCTAGCCAAAGAGGTAAGAGAAATAGTAATCCATGAGTAAATGATCTCATTCATGCATTTACTAACTGATTACCTAAATTATGTAGCCTTATTGTAAACTTTAATGAAGTAGGTGAGCTAATTGATCCGACTTCTTTCTTGTTTTCTCTCTGACGCACAGTTTTATTGTTATAATTGAAAAATCAGGAAAAATCAGAGTAAAAACAGGGAAGTATGAATTGGCTGATAAGATTCAGACTTCACGAAACACTTTACGAGAATATTTGGAAAAGATGATCCATCTGATGAGCTATTGATCATGATTTTGATAGCGTATTAGTTGCTACAAACAATTTCAGTCTCGCAAACAAACTCGGGCAAGGAGGATTTGGCCCTGTTATAAGGTAATCTTTCTTTTATCCCTAAGAAAACTATAGCATTACAACCGGTGGAAGATAAATTCATGAATACAATGATTAATTTGTGGACCTTGTGTAGGGTAAGCTACTTGAAGGGAAGGAAATAGCAGTGAAAAGACTATCTAGTAGCTTGGCTGAGGCCAAGGCAAAGAAGAGGTCAAGAATCAGACGTTGTTGATCTCCAATCTTCTGCATAAAAATCTTGTTAGAATCAGGGTTTGCTGTGTTAAAGGGGATGAGAATCTTGGATACTTTTATTTTTGGTTAGTTTCACTAGTGCTTTATGTCCAGCTATGTCTCTCATCTTTACTTTTCTTATTCTTTCATTTAAATTGTTCATCTCTGAGCTCTGTGTAAATGCCGAACATAGGGGACCATGAAAGATTGTATGAAAATTAAGATCCCAGCTGTGATTTTTTTTTTGGTCTTGGAATATATTACAACTGCGATACTAAAACAGCAAACTCACATGATTTAAAATATGAGGGAGTTTATTGATTCATACACAAATAACCATTGAATTTCTATACAAAGACAAATTAAGCAAGGCACCCCTGAAAATCTATTACTTATGACTATTCACTATTGAAATATTTTTGTATAATGGCTGTCTTTGTTTAGTTCAGCTATCTATTATGTAGCCCATCACAGTTATTAAACTGTCTGTAATTCCTAGTAGTGGCTAAGATCTAGTTTCAAGCAACAAAAAAAGAAAAGAAAAGCCTAGTAGTCTCGTGAGCATCAATGTTCCATAGAACTATGCATGTATTTCCCAGTAGTGGCTAGAATCTAGTCTTAACCAGCAAGATTAAGAAAAGAAAAGCCGTGTAGTCTCGTGAGCATCAATGTTAACATTATACTGTGCTTGAGACATTTGGATGACATTACTGATCTGACATGTATTCGTTATTTGATTAGATCCAATGAGGAGAGCAGCATTGGATTGGCCTTGCCGTTTCAATATTATTCAGGGCGTTGCTAGAGGGGTTCTTTATCTCCATCTCGATTCCTGTTTGAAAGTAATACATAGAGATCTGAAAGTTAGCAACATTCTCTTGGATGAGAAAATGAATGCAAAAATTTCAGATTTATGATTGCCACGTATTGTTCAAGAGACACCAAATTTAGAAAATACTCAGAGGGTTGTGGGAACTCTGTAAGCATCATTCCTTCCCATTCTTACATGTGCTTTAACAGATAAAACATACTGTCAGGCATTTTTATATATTAGTGAATTGGTCTGGTACAGTTCTAATTACAACCCTGCAATCTTAATTGACTCATCAGCCCAATCGGTTAAAACTTGACTGAAGAGTAGTTGGTTGGCATTAGATGTATACTCTTTGTTGCATTTCATAAGGTTAGAAAGCAAGAAGCAACTTCTGCGACTTACTAATGAGTTTCCTGGGCAGTGGTTATATGTCTCCGGAGTATGCCATGGGCGGGATATTTTCCAAGAAGTCAGATGTCTACAGCTACGGGGTCTTAGTACTGGAGATTATTAGTGGGAAGAAGAATTACCAGCTTCTGTTTACATGACCAACAGCAGGATTTTCTAGCCCATGTTAGTTCTTGCTCTAAATCCTAATGTTACGGGTCGGCTTAATAGAAGTCTCTTTCATGTAGCTTAGACTATATATGTGAGGCTAAACTACAGGCTTCCAGAGTTACAGCACAGTTTGACAAGTCTCACAAAAATTTATGAATTTTGTCAGGCATGGAACTTATGGAATGAAGGCAGTGAATTGGCACTGGTTGATGAAGTATTGGGTGATTCATATTCCTCATCAGAAGTAATGAGATGTGTGCACATTGGGCTTCTTTGTGCACAGGACAATGTTGCGGACAGACCAACCATGGCAGATGTAGTTCTCATGCTAAGTAGTAATACAGATGGTCCCCAACCTAAGGAGCCTATATTCAATATCCTGTATTCGACCATGGCAGTAATTCATCCTCAACCACGGTATGAAAGTACTTGCTCCACAAATGACACTTGCATAACAGGGATTGAAGGACGATAGGCGATAGCAAATTATTGCATCATAATGCTGTAGCATATTTTAAATAGTTAGAGAACAGGAGTTCTTTGATCATTCAATTGCAAAAACATGTTGCCAAAATGTTGTTTTAAAAAAAATGATGCATACAATTAGTTTATTGTGTGCAGGATTCTGCAGTTTACCGACCAACCTCTCTGCGAACTCAAATCTTTGTTTGTAGACCCTTTCAGAAAAAGAAAATCAAGATTGGAGCAACTAGTCATAGAAGCATCTCACACTTGAAACGGAAGGGAAAACAAACATTAAAAGAAGCAACTGGATTATTTTTAAACATTAGATAAATGATCTGCAGAAATTATTGGCTTCGTTGACTTCCAAATTTGGACATGCTGCATTTAATAACGGTTGAAAAATTCATAGTACGCCTACTTCTGTGTATTCCATTCCACCATCTTAGGGTTATTTCACATTAGCGTATTAGATTTAGCTGTGATTTAAATTTCTATAGCAAAGCTTTGAAGAGTGGCTGATCAGTTGTGTGGAATAGTGCACTCCTTTGCTGATTGTTTGATGTTATGAAGCTGACGACAGATGAAATGTGAGAAGTGGAGTCTTGATAATCATAGATATTACTTGGAGTCTCATCAGAAAAATCAATGACCACAAGTTGCCAATAAGGCTAATAAAGAAGGCAGGTTATAAACTGCTGATGCTTCTGTTGCAGGCAAATTGTTGGTACTCGGCTTTTAACTTGCATGTTTGGATCCTTGTGATTCCCCCTGCAGGGCTACGAGACTATTTCAAAGTCTTCTGCCCATGACTTTCAGTGTACCATTTTCTTAATACAGAAAACGAGTGTTGTTTCTATGACAATGAAGTTTACAAGTATGGGGCCATTCTTCAAAGACTTGTGTCTGTGATGAAAGCACTGGTACGTACCATTTTCTTAATACAAAAAAGTAATGTTCTTCTGTGATAATGCTGCTTAATAATATATGTTTGGTAAGGAATAGTCTGCATCCACTATTCCACTTGATATTAATATATTCTGCATCTGAATTTTAGCCAGAAGTAGTCAGTAGTATATATTGTCAGAGCCTTTGCTTTTATGGACTATTGGATGAAAATGGGTGTTCGGACAGAAAACTATAGCGCTTTAAATTCATCCTTTCTCTTCCTTTTGATGTTCAGCTTACATCAGTCACAGCATTGTTGTGCTGAAGTTTATAACATAACTACATCCCCACCATTAGCGCAGGGACAAACTCTAGTCTCCCCTACCACATTTTTGAGTTAGGCTTCTTCAGTCCTAATAACACTGCTAACAAGTATGTGGGGATATGGCACAGGGATATATCTCTGAGGAAAGTTGTATGGGTGGCCAATGGAGAAAAGCCTCTTGCAGGTGCAGACACCTTGGCTAGATTGACAATTAGTATCAATGGGAATCTGGAGCTTGTAGATGGGAAGCAGAATGCTGTGTGGTCAACCAAGGTGACTATTCCAGTGTCATCATTCAACGCAAGTCCAGCAGCAGTTCTGTTGGACAACGGAAACTTCGTTGTCCGAGATCATATGGGAGCTGATCATTTCATTTGGCAGAGCTTTGATTATCCTGGTGACACAATGCTGCCTAACATGGTGCTGGGTTACAATAGAAAATCTGGAAAGAGCAGTATCTTGACAGCCTGGAAAAATGAGAATGATCCATCCACTGGGATATTCTCGGCTGCAGGTGGATTGGTAAAGGAGATACCAGGACAAGTAATCAAATGGATGAATCGATCAACTCCCTACTGCAAAAGTGGGCCATGGGATCAAAGTTCATCGGCGTACATGATATGGATAACCAATATCTAAATGGATTTGAGCTAGATGAGCAAGTGGAACAGGGAACTATTTCTTTCTCTTAAGAGTATTTGATGAAACTCTCGCATGTATTGACATCTCTCCAGAAGGAAAGCTCAAGCTCATTCATTCAGATAACGGTGGGAACTGGTATGTTGATCTACTGGCAGGCACAACAGAATCCATGTGACATCTATGGAGCATGTGGACCTTTTGGGGTTTGCAATAATGCTTCTGCATCTCCAATCTGCAGGTGTTTGAAAGGGTTTGTACCCAAGTCAGACGATGAATGGAGCAAAAGAAACTGGACAGGAGGGTGTGTAAGACAAACAAAGTTACTTTGCGAGAGTCACACGACTAAGTCAGTTTCACTAATAGAAGAAAAAGTTACTTTGCGAGAGTCACACGAGTTAGTCAGTTCCACTAATAGAAGAAAAAGATATGTTTGAGAAGATGGTAATGGTGAAAGTACCAGATTTTCATGAATATAAGCCATTAAAGGCAGAAGGCACATCTGAGCACTGCGAGTTTACATAATTGTTCTTGCCTAGCTTATGCTTTTGTCAATGATATAGGTTGTTGTCAAAAGACCTTATTGATATACAGGAGGTTCCCTCTGGCAGAGCAGATCTTTTTATCTGCCTAGCCCACTCAGGTAAATGATGATGGTGGTTACACAACAGTACTTAGCAATATCTGTTCTTTCTTGCATCAAATTTTATATCTCACATATTCTCTTGTTCAGGTGATATGGAAAACCAAATAAAGTTAACTGCCAGCCTTGCAGCTATTTGTTTTATCAGTATCTTGGCTGTCATACCGTTAGGTTTGCATAGGTTGCGAGCTAACCAAATTGGTAAGAGAATGAGATGCATGGCTACAATTAATGCATTAGACATGATCTCTCCCTGCTTCTTGATTTTGCAAATATAAAGTTGATCTTTCCTTGTTCTTTGATGTGATGTGGAATTTGTTTTCTTATATTTGCAAAATCAGGAGGCATCCTCAAGGCAAGGGACTTGACTTTGTAGATGAAGAACTGGCCAAGGGATATTCCTTAACAGAGGTAAGATGCATTCATATCGGGCTTCTTTGTGTACAGGATGATGCTGCAAATAGGCCGACCATGCCGGAAGTTGTTTTCATGCTAAGCAGTGAGACAGATGCTCCACAGGCTGCTTTTGCTTGAAAAAGTTCTGTTCCACAGCTTCAAAATAGTTGCTCCACAAGTGACACCATAACAGTGATTTTAGGACGATAACCAATAGCAAATTTGCTTTACAGATTCATAATGTTAGAGAATAGTTGCAATTTTAATCATTCAATGAATTCTTTAATTCAACTCGGATATTTGGCTGGAAAAGTGAGGGTTGCACGCTGTAATCTCGCTATATGTTTACATGCTACTCCATCCGCATTGGAATACACATTGCTTAACTCGCTGGAGGGATTCCATCTCATTGTTTGACTCTTCACGACAGGAAATACAATTATGTGACCATCTTTCATTACAAGCGGTATGTGAGCTGGGTTCAGAACGTTATGAGACAGTTCGGTCCATATCCGGTGTGGGCGTTAGAGCATTGAGAGGACCTTTCCCTCGTACAAGAGGACCGGGAAGGACGCACCTCTGGTGTACCAGCTATCGTGCCCACGGTAAATGCTGGCATGGGTAGCAAACTAATGATATTAAATTTTGTTGAAATTTTAAGTACAACAATATCGTGTTTTTTCTTTTCTTTGACTAATTATATATACAGAGAAGCAAACATGGATTGCTCAGTGGGGAAAGAAAACATACATATTGACTTTCTTATGCATGTGTTATTTGAGGTTCATAGAAATTTCCCTCCAAATGTTTATTTTTATCAAGAAACTTTCCTCTCTGATAATTGTCCTTCTAGTAATCCTTGTTGGCTTCTTGCAGTGTTCTAGAGTTGACTGCAAATAACAACCGGATTGTGCTATTTTTTTGAGCGGTAGAAGTCACAAACTAAAATCAACTCAACTAAAATTAGGTGAGACCGAGCAACATATAAGTCGGAAGTTCAAATGCTGAGAGGCAAGACAAATTATAACACCCTATTCAAAAAAAGAAAAAGAAAAAAATTATACCAAGTGGAAGCTTCCACTTGTGTCATTTACAAATACTTGCTCTGTTTGCACGTGCGGATATTTGCCTTTCACAACCCGGCCCATCTTATGCTGCAACTTGGGCTCGATCCATCTAGTTTTCAGTGTGGAAGATTCCTTCAATGCAGATTGAAATCTGGCATGACATCAAAGGGCAGGAAAATCCAAAATTCGAAACTGTTTCGTCCCCAAATTGAAAACCTTCTAGGGCTCCAATTTTCTGGACCTCCAACTTCTGAATCGCTTTTCAATACAAATTATACTATATATGAGTTTACTATTTACATTGTTCATGTAACAGTAAACTGATGGTTTTACCTCTAGTCTTCTACCATAATTTTACGTCTGTCAAAGAAGGTCGGTAGTTTCTCATAGCTCTTAACTGACGGTTTTACTCCTGGTATTCTACCACAATTTCACGTCTGCCAAAAGTGAAAAATGTACATTTCACTTGCATGGGTAATGCTGCAAATTTGCCTTACTGACTCTGTGACTCAAGACAATCAAAAGCACAAAACTCAGGATATTAACCAAAGACCCCAAAAAAAAAAAAATAGAGAGCTGAAATGGGACAGGTGAATTCTTGTTGTTAACGATGACGATCACTCATAATAGTCTAAGGTCAACGGTGTTGACTGTGTTGATGATTGGAGTAACAAAGAAGAAGGTGAGCTTAAACTACCCCCGGCCACATTTTCAACGTTAAGAATATTATTGCCTTCTCTGAGCTCTTTGCAATGAGTATGGTGTGGGATTTTGAAAGTTCTCTTATAAACACAGAAGAGACTTTTAGGATTCAAAAAAGAGTGATGAGATTTTACATTGCAACTGCCTTTTAACATAAACCTATGGATCAGTTCACATGAACTTAGTTATTTGGCAATTTTCTTAACAACATATCAATGAATTTGAAATTCCTCATAAAATTTCAAAATCAATTGGTATACTATTATACGTTTTTGCTTTGTAAATTGGGGGTTCTATGTTCAACTCACAAGTCAAAACGGTGTAATTCAGTTGTATAATAAAAGAAAATAACAAAACTTGTTAAGCGTGACCCGTGACCTACCATTGTATCGATCTTGTCCCAACTTAAACACTCATTAAGTGTTGATTAACACAAAAAGCATCGATACAATTAGGTGACGTCGGCAATCAAAAAAGCTCTCAAAAAGTAATTCATCAAGTTCAGACCGGTAAGTAGGTACAATTTTTCCTGTTGTAGTGGTATTTTTAAAGTAGAAAAAAGCCAAAATCAAAATGTCCAATTATTTTGTCCAACAAGAATTAGGCAATTTTCTTAACAACATATCAATGAATTTAAAATTTGTCATAAAGTTTCATAGTCAATTGGTCTACTATTATAAGTTTTTGCTTTGTAAAGTGGGGGTTTTATGTTCGACTCACAAGTCACAACTGTGTAAGCGTACATGACTTATGACCTACCATTATACAGATATTGTCCAAATTTAAACACTCATTAAGTGTTGATTAATACAAAAAGCATCGATACAATTAAGTGTCAACAATCAAAAAAGCTCTCAAAAAGTAATTTATCAAGTTTAGACCGGTAAGTATGTACAATATTTCCTGTTGCGGCTATATTTATACAGTAGAAAAAGCCAAAATCAAAAAGTCCAATTATTTTGTCCAGTCTCTTAATTCAATGTACTTGCAAATTATTCTGCCTAATGTCCCCACTAAATGTTCTGCCTTTTATCTCATCTGTGTAAGATGTGAAGATAGGTTTCTGTTAAAATGGCGGAAAGAGGTCCCGGAAAGAGCCTTTGTGTATGGTGACTAAACGCTGAATAAGTCTAGAGCTTGCATGGAACTACAACTTGATGGAAGTCTGATTTTACGTATAGTGGTTATTTATCCAAAGTCCAAACTACAGCCTGACCTAAAAGTCAATACTTTTGCTCTTACAAATTTCTGAGAACAAACATAAAAACTGAAAAAACATGCGTTGTAAAAGCAATAGTAACCAATCCATGGGATCGAAACTCATTGTACCAATGGGAGGGAAGCAGTTGTCAGTAGTATTTAAATGTCAGTCATGTTTTCTGATCGATAACATGTTGGTATTCAACTGGGTATTAGAACCAGAAATTTTAGTGCTTTAGGTTCCTCCAGGCTGTTCCTGTTCTTCTTCAGCTCGCTTCTGTCACAGCGCGCATCGTTGTGCTGAAGTACTGAATGAGATAACTCCTTCACACCCTATATCCAATGGGTATTGAATCTGAAAGTGTTGGCCGTTTAAATCTGTCAATGTTCTTTTTATTCATCTTAATCTTGCTTCCACCACATTATCATTGTTCTCAAGTTTATAACATCACTCCTTTGCAACCGTTAGTACAGGGCGACACTCTTGTCTCCCCTACAGGCATTTTCGAGTTAGGCTTCTTCAGTCCTAATGGTTCTGCTAATAAGTACGTGGGGTTGTGGCACAAGAATATATTCCCCCGTAAAGTAGTGTGGGTGGCCAACAGGGAAAAGCCCATTGCAGTTACAGGCTCATTGGCGAGTTTGAGAATCAGCAGCAATGGGAGTCTGGAGCTTGTAGATGGGAATCAGAATTCTGTGTGGTCAACCAATGTTACTATACATGTTTCATCATCTAATACTAGTTCATTTGCTGCAGTTCTTTCAGATGAAGGAAACTTTGTTGTCAAAGATGTTACTAGAGCTGGTCAATCTATATGGCAGAGCTTTGATTATCCTGGTGACACTATGCTACCAACCCAGCGGCTGGGATACAATACTAAATCTAAAAAGGGCACAATCTTGACTGCCTGGAAAAGTGAGAGTGATCCATCTAGTGGGATATATACAGCTGAAGGCGGACGGGCAACAGAGGTGCCAGCACAAGTGATCATTTGGATTAATCGATCAACTCCCTTCTGGAGAAGTGGGCCATGGGATAAATCAAAGTTCATCGGCATGCCAGATATGGATGATCGATATCTTAATGGATTTGAAGTAGAGGAGAATGTGGAACAGGGAACAGAGTATTTCTCACTTAAATTATTTGACGCTTTCGCAGCATATATAGACATCTCTTCACAGGGAAAACCAAAGCTTATGTATTCAGACAATGGTAGGAACTGGTCAATCTACTGGGAGACACTAGAGAATCGATGTGATATCTATGGAGCGTGTGGGCCTTTTGGGGTTTGCAAAGCTTCTGAATCTCCAATCTGCAAGTGTTTGAAAGGGTTTGTACCAAAGTCACACCACGAATGGAGCAAAGGAGACTGGACCGGAGGGTGCGTAAGGAAAACCGAATTGTTCTGTGATAGACAAAAAACGAAGAAGTCAGTACCATTGCAAGGAAAAAAAGATGATAATGATGATGGGTTCTGGAAGATCGTTGGGGCAAAAGTACCAGATTATTATGAGTATATCACATCTTTCAATGCTCAATATACGCCAAATGAATGCAAGACACAGTGTTTAAATAATTGTTCTTGCTTGGCTTATGCATATGTTAATAATATTGGTTGTTTGGTCTGGTCCAAAGACCTCAATGATATACAGAAGTTTTCCAAGGGAGGAGTTGATCTTTATATTCGCCTAGCACGCAAAGAACTAGGTGAATGATAACAATGCTTGCAGAACTCTTATTAGCAATATCTTTTCTTTTCTTATGTTCGATCGATTTCATATTTGAAATTCATTTTGCAGGTGAAGGAAAGCCAATTAAGTTGATTGCCAGCCTTACAGCAATTGGTTTAATGATTATCTTGGTTGCCATAGTGTTCGGTTTGCACAGGTTGCGAGCTAACCAAAAGGGTAAGAGAATGAGATAGAGGAGATTAATTATTCTGATGCATTAGCACATTTATAGGTATCCCTCTGAAGTACTAAACTACTAATCAAATTAGTATAACTTCCCTGCCGAACCGTACGTATAAGAGCATATATAGTTGTATCCATAAATTTTGTTGTCTTATTCTGATTCGGTGTTTGACGTTTATACTTGCAAATTAACAAAACTTCTCTTTCAATGAACAGGATCAAGTCCAACTTCTAGGGATACTCTTCTAGAATATATTGGAAAATATGATCCATCAGAGCTATTGATCTATGATTTTGATACCATGTCAACTGCTACAGACAATTTCAGCATTACAAACAAACTCGGGCAAGGAGGCTTTGGTCCTGTTTATAAGGTACTTATTTGTTTACTTGAGGGTAATACAGCATTGTAAGAGGTAGAAGAATACAAACCTGAACACCATGATTAACTTGTGGTCCTTGTATAGGGTATACTACAAGATGGGAAGGAAATAGCTGTAAAAAGACTATCTAGTAGCTCAGGACAAGGCATTGAAGAGTTCAAGAATGAGATGCTGTTGATCTCCAATCTTCAACACAAAAATCTTGTTAGGGTGATGGGTTGCTGCGTTAAAGAAGATGAGAAGTTGCTGGTTTATGAGTTCATGCCAAACAAAAGCTTGGATACGTTTCTATTCGGTTGGTTTCACTGCCACTTTATGATGGCTGCCGTTTCTTATAGTGCTATCATGTTCTTTTAACAGTAATTCTTGTCTCTGAGCTCTTTATAGGATGTCGAACTTGGGGGACCTTGAAACTTGAAAGAGGCTCTTACAGTCTTACTAAAACTGATGCCAAAAGTTCAGTATAATTCTAGGAACTATGTTTTAGAATTAAAACTGCCTACTAAGTACTAACAAAAAGGTTCGATCGAGTGAATCCACATGAACTAAATTACCATGCAATAGATTCTCCATTAATCTTTGAATGCATGTTTATCTATACACGGTGAATTTCCTTCACTTCTTCATTTCCTGACAATTAAAGGCTAGACTAGAATTTTAGTTTCAATCAGAGAACAAAAGCTAGAAGTCTAGTTGTCTTTTGATAAAAATTCTTTTAATCATGTTCGTTACTGAATCACTGAAAGCATGCGCATTTTTAATATGAATAACATTGCTGATCACATTCTAATTAATGGGCGTATTAATTATTTCATTAGATCCAATGAGGAGAGGAGAGCTTGATTGGGACAGACGCTTTAATATTATTCAGGGTATTGCTAGAGGGCTTCTTTATCTCCATCATGATTCCTATGTGAAGGTAATACATAGAGACTTGAAAGTCAGCAACATTCTCCTAGATGAAAAAATGAACCCAAAAATCTCAGATTTTGGATTGGCACGAATAATTGACGGAACACAGTGTGTAGAAAATACTCAAAAGGTTGTGGGAACACGGTAAGAATCAGTTCTTTCAGTCACATGGTAATTTTCTTTAAGCCAAAATCTAGTTTCATATTAATTAATGAGTTTTCTACACAGTGGCTATATGTCTCCAGAGTATGCCATGGGTGGGATATTTTCTGAAAAATCTGATGTCTACAGTTTCGGGGTTTTGGTATTGGAGATTATTAGCAGCGAGAAGAATAACAACTTCTTTTTATATGACCAACAACTAGGCTTTCTAGCCCATGTAAGTTCAATGTAAAGTAGTGAGTTTTATTAGCTGTCAAGCTATGTCATATAGATTAGACCATAAATATGAAGTTGAATGCAGCAGTCTTAACAATTCTTGACAACTCTGTATTTTTTTCAGGCATGGAACTTGTGGTCTGAAGGTAGGGGTTTGGAGTTGGTGGATGAAGTATTGGGTGATTCATATTGCTCATTAGAAGTATTGAAATGTGTGCACATTGGGCTTCTTTGTGTACAGGATAATGCTGCAGATAGGCCTACCATGAAGGATATTACTTTAATGCTAAGTAGCAAGATAGATGGTCTGCAACCTAAGAGGCCTTTATTCACTATCCAGAACTCATTTTCTCATCCTCAACTACTATATGAACGTACCAAGTCCTCCACAAGTGAAGTTACCATTACAGTGATTGAAGGACGATAAGTGACAGCAAATTGTTACATCAAAATGCAATGATGTTTGGTTATTCTGAAGGTTTTCTTTTAACTCCTTTTTTTCTGGTGAGAGTATATGGAGGTTCCCATAGGTAGATACTGGCCGGCTAGGACCTTGGATTGAATAATTTACACTGGTATTAACATTGTTTCTCAGTGTTATATACATTGTTCCTCTTATTTGATATTGCGCCAAATCCTCTAAAACTCAAAGATCCAGGCCATGTTTGGTTGCTACAATTGTTACTTCTCTTCCATAGCTACGTACCTTGATCTGCAAGCTTTTTCCTTGTTACTGTTTAGGTCACCTATATTACCATGTGTTGTGTAACTTTTCAGATGATCTAGTCATCTTTTTCACATAGAGCTATACTCCTTTGTAGATGTCATATTTATCTTGCAATTTGGTATAGAGTTTCCCCGCAAGACTGTAGTTGTAATATTTGATTTAAATATTATAGGTTAAATAGTAAATTTTGCTACCTTAGGTTTTATTGTAGTGTGCTTTTGCTATTCTAGGTTTTATTTCTACTTATTTCATACACTAGATTTTCATAATTAACCAATTTGCTACCATAAGTTTTATTTCAGCCAATTTGCTCGTTAGTTTTCAAAATTTGCCAATGTACTGCTTTTCTGTGAAATTAACTTGTTCTAATTAGTCCATTCCTCCATTCAAACATTGATCAACTTTAAAAACCTAGGTGGTAAATTACTAAATTTGAAAATTTAGGGAAGTAAAATTGGTTAGAGTATAGTAGATTTGACAAAAGGGTAGCAAATTGGCTAATATAAAATCTAGGGTAGCAAATTGACATGAATGTCAAACTTAGAGTAGCAAATTGGCAATCATGCCAAAATTATATGTATATAACTATGGTGATGCAGTAGATTGGAGTTGGGGTTGGGATGGTCCATTTCGACTCTAATTGTTTGAGTTGGGCATTCGGGCCTCGATCTACAAAAACACTAAATGAGCTTGTTTTCGACTTCTTACTTAGTGAATTTTTTAGGATTAATCGATCACGTTGATTCTCATAAATTTAAGGCCAGTTTCAATTTTGAAGAATGCAAAATGGATATATCGATTCGGTTAGGAATTAGTGCTGAAAAATAAAATTGAAAAAACCTATAGAACAAAATCCACCCTACTTGAGGCTAACCATAATCTCTGGTGATTTAGTCTAGTCAAATATATACTTCTAGTAATTAGTGTTGGGCACCGGCTGGACAGTCCCAAAATTTTTGAGGCCCGAGTTTGGACCGAAATATTCAGGTCGTGTTCATTTTTTGTTTTTGAATTCTGAGGACAAAATAAATGCAACGTCCCAAACTGCACCTCACCAGTTTGAACACGTCACAGTGCCGCGAATCTCTAAAACATAAGCCGGATAATCCCAACTTACATCTTAAAAAACTGCAAGGCATTTTATTTAAAACAAACCATAGTTTTTACTGGAATTTGAAACTCAGAATTGAAGTCGGAAGCCTAAAATATTTTGAGGTATAAAATGTGCAAAGAAACCAATTTGACCTTCTTTGAAGTTTAAGCTATAAACCACGAGGCAAAACTAGTATCTAAGTGCAATCCAAAAATGACATTTTCATAGCAATCCAAGGTAGTCACCATGCCCCTCACTCTAAGGTCATCACACGATATCAAAACAATTGAAAGCAAGCATGGCCATTAAAATATCAAAATCTTTAAATTCATAAAGATATAACCATAAGCCATGCAACACTATTATATATACGTTATATATGAAAGCCACTAATCGAGGAGAGTCTTGAATCCCCTATTTGATATTCTTGGAGTTTGAGCCTTTACTCCACGATGCTAGGCAAACACCACCACTGCTTACAATCTCGGGTAACTGGAGGTATGTCCGACAACCCAATGTTAATTTCTTATTTCCATAAGCAACCTTTTTCTCAAGTTCATCATACTTAAAGGCTTAATTACGTACTCAAATTCCATCATTTACCAATAACTACATAGTATAACCATATCGGCACTCGAATTAATTTGTTTATGTTATTGGTATTTGGAGTCTTTATCCAAGCTTATAAATCAAGCTTACCTTACATTTGTTTTCAATTGGGCTGTTCACTACACATATATTGACCAAAAGCAATCTCTACATTTATAATTACTTATTCCAAATTGAACAAATCTGGTACCTCTTTTGTCATTATTTCCAAAATGGAATATCAATTACACGTTTCAAAATAAACTAGTTTGCAACTTCTGTCATTCTTGTAAATATGATGCAGCGTATTACCAATTTATCAAACCATATCAATTGATCATTGCATACTTACAGTAGCCTAGTAATACTTTCACCAATATATACCCATGCCACATATAATCAATCAAGTCCAACAATAATTTTCCAAAGTGATCTCCCACTAACCTTATAAATTCTTTATTTGAAACTCTTTCTTCCTGCCGCGTACGTTGCTGGACCAAAGCAACTGAACATTTCTCTACTCTGTTTTCATCGAATACAAATACTAATCATCATTACCAAACTTTAAAGTACTGAACTCATTCACTTTCGTAGAAGGATCCTACCTTTTTCTGCTTCCTTCTCTGTTTACCTTCATCGTCCAACGCTCTCCATCCTTCTCAATTCTGACTTAATGGAAAATCCTTATATTGCTTCTCAACCCAATTAAGTTCCAGTTTCCCGTCATCACCGAAAACCAAAAGCCAAATTCAAAAACCCAATATCGAACTTATTTCTTTAATAATCAGAGCTTAAACACGAGATAGGTTCCCAGACGTATACTTACAACTTAGAGAGGTCTGGGTCTTCTGCCTCAAAGCCCACGAACAAGAAAACATATGCAATCGATTCCGGCATCGTCGTCACCAGCAACCAAATTATCAACAACAATCAGAACCCAATTTCTCTTAAAACCAAAATCCAAAATAGATGGGTTCTTGGGTTTTTACCTCAGAACGACAAGAGAAGAAGAACGACGATCTTGCATGTCGGGTTCTATGACTCGACTCGATGTCGACGATGCATCACCGAACGACCAGAACTCCATTTCCGCCGTAGCGTCGAACTGAAGATCAGCGTCAAACCCCGACCTAGCTAGCAGCCTTGTCGTCTTGAGTCTTGACGATGATCATGAAGTGATGTCTTAAGAGGAAGAGTGTACAGGAGAAGCTTCTCTGGTCATTCAGACCAAGCTCTTCATTTTGTAGTCTAACGTGTGAGATCACAGTCTTGCCCTCAACTAGAAACTGTTATCACATTTGTGACCCAAAGTGGTTTGGGCTTTTCCAAGTCTTCTTATAGGGGCCAATTCAAAAATAAAAACTTTCGAGCCCAGGCGAAATTTTTTTTTGGAGAATTGAGCCCAAACGAAATTGAACAACGTTTGTACGTCCACAATAAAAATTGTCTACTAAAATTTATTCGAGACTTCAATTCCAAATAACCATCAATTTATCGGGGCTCAAAATAAAGCCTATCTTAAAATTGTTTGGACTAGTTTTTCCGGGTTTTCGGACCCAAACATGTTGGAAAAAAAAAAAAAAAAAATCAATGGGAAAGCTTCAACCTCATAAGATCTCCTCTTCCCATCTACGCAGAAGCAAAGGAGCCTGTGACCTCCAACATGTTCTCGACATGCTGAACCAAGAAATATCAAACACCCCCATTAATTTTCTTAAAAATTCACCATAGCCAACAAACCCAATTCAAGCTGGTACTATTCCAAAACCAATCTGTCGCCGCTCTTCCTCCCAGGAAAACCTCAACACAAAATGATCACGATCACCCTCGCTTCTCATCGAAATCTTGTTCTTCAAGCCCCAAACCAAAGCCATGGTCCCCACGAAAATGTTCCTTCTTTTACATAGGCCACAATTGTTTGTTGTTAAAGGGTGGTTTGAAATTTCCTTTCTTTTTCTCATCTGGGTTTTGGATTTTTGTGCTTGTCTCCTCTAAATGAAGACCAAGACTTTGAATTGGTACAATTTTCATAACCAAGCTTGAAGCTTTGGGGATTAGGGTTTAGGGTGAATCACTTGATATTGACAAAGTTTGCATCTGAAATTTTACCCAAAACATTTGTTAGTAGTATCAAAGTGCAACTGCTGGTTGTGGTGGGTACCAAAAAATGGGTATTAGAACAAAAATAATGTAGTGATTTGGATTGCAGCATTAGCTTAGGGACAAACTCTAGTCTCCCCTGGCCGCATTTTCAACTTCAAGAATATTATTGCCTTCTCTGAGCTCTTTGCAATGAGAATAGTCTGGGATCTTGAAGGTTCTCTTATAAACACAGACAGATTTTTATTATTTTCAACAAAGTGTGATGTGATGTGATGTGATTTCCATTTTCCACATTACAGCTGCCTTTTAACATAAAGCTATGAATCAGTTCACATGATTATTAGGCGATTTCCTTAACAACAGATCAATGACTTATGAAATTTCATGATCAGCTGGTCTACTGTTATAGTTCTATGTTTGACTCATAACTGTGTAACTCAGATGTTTAATAAAAATAAATATGAAAACCGTCTATTTTTGCATGATTTCAGTTACTGAAAGAAAAAAAATGTCTATCACTCCATAGCATTGATATGATTAGTCCTCTAGTAATGTTTACTTTTCTTATGATCTTTTTCTTCATTTTCTTATGTTCATGATTTCCTCATAAGGTCATAGGAGCCATGTTAACAAGAAGTGGAATCTTTGGTTGTTATGAGTGGTCATGAAAACATAGCAGCCTTGTGAAACACAGGCACTGCGTCTGCAATCAAAAAACCAATTCAGCCCCAGTTCAGACTTCAGACCGTTAAGTAAGCACAATTTCTCTCTGTGCAGCTCAGTTTTCAAAGTAGAAATAGGCAAAGATCAAAAGTCCAATCATTTTGTCCAGTCTCTAAGTCAAAACATTATAAATTATTTTGGCCAATGTCTCCACTAAATGTTGTGCCTTTTATATCATGTTTGTAAGATGTGAAGATAGGTTTCTGTTAAAATGCCTGAAAGAGCATTTATGTATGGTGACAAGACACTAAAGAAGTCTAAATCTTGCAGTCAGCCTTGCATGGAACTACAACTTGATGGAAGTCTAATATTGCATATAAAGGTTATTTGTCCAAACTGCAACCTGACCTTAAAGTCATTGCTTTTGCTCCTACATATTTCTGAGAACAAACTCAAAAACTGAAAAAACATGCATTGTAAAAGCAATAGTAACTAATCCATGTGAAATTCATTTCACTGTACTGATGGGAGGGAAGCAGTTGTCAGTAGTATTTAAATGTCAGTCATGGTTTCTTATGGATAACATGTTGGTATGCAAATGGGTATTAGAACCAAAACTTTTAGTGCTTTAGGTTCCTCTAGGCTGTTCCTGTTCTTCTTCAGCTTGCTTCTGTCACAGCATTGTTGTGCTGAAGTACTGTATGAGATAAATCCTTCACACTCTTTATCAAAGGGACAAACTCTAGTCTCCTCCCCTAGAGGCATTTTTGAATTAGGCTTCTTCAGTCCTGATTCTGCTAGTATTTTGTGGGGTTATGGCACAAGAATATATTTCCCCGTAAAGTTGTCTGGGTGGCCAACAGAGAAAAGCCTCTCGCAGTTGCAGACGAGTTGGCTAGTTTGAGGGTTTGCGGCAATGGCAATCTGGAGATTGTAGATGGGAAGCAGAATTCTGTCTGGTCAACCAATGGTACTATTATTCAGGTATCATCATCTAATGCTAGTTCAGTTGTTGCATCTCTTTCAGACAGTGGAAATTTTGGTGTCAAAGATGTAGTGGCGGATCGAGTAGTATGGCAAAGCTTTGATCATCCTTGTGACACAATGCTACCAACCCAGCGGCTTGGATACAATACTAAATCTAAAAAGGGCACTTTCTTGATTGCCTGGAAAAGTGAGAGTGATCCATCTACTGGGATATATACAGATGAAGGCGGACGGGCAACAGAGATACCAGCACAAGTGATCATTTGGATTAATCGATCAATTCCCTTGTGGAGAAGTGGGCCATGGGATAAATCAAAGTTCATCGGCATACCAGCTATGGATGATCAATATCTTAGTGGATTTAAAGGAGATGAAAATGTAGAACAGGGAACACAGTATTTCTCTTATAAATTAAGCACTCTCGCAGCATATCTAGAAATCTCTTCACAGGGAATCTTTAAGCTTATGTATGCAGGAAATGGTAGGAACTGGTCAGTCTACCTCGAGACACAAAATAATCCGTGTGGAATCTATGGAGCATGTGGGCCTTTTGGTTGCAACGCCTCCGAATATCCAATCTGCAAGTGTTTGAAAGGGTTTGTGCCAAAGTCAGATCAGGAATGGAGCAAAGGAGAGTGGACCGGTGGGTGCGTAAGGAAAACCAAATTGTTCTGTGAGAGACTAACAAATAAGAAGTCAGTACCATTGCAAGGAAAAGAAGATGATAATGATGATGGATTTTGGAAGATTGTACGGGCAAGAGTACCAGATTATCATCAGTACATTACATCTTTGAATCTTGGGGACGAGTTCAATGACTGCAAGATACAGTGCCTAAATAATTGTTCCTGCCTGGCTTATGCACTTGTTAATAATATTGGGTGTTTTGGTCTGGTCGAAAAACCTTATTGATATACAGGAATATTCCAAGGGGTGAGTTGATATTTATATTCGCCTTGCACGCAAAGAACTAGGTAAGTGATAACAATGCTTGCAAACTAGCTAGCAATAGCTTATCCCTTTCTGATGTTTGTTTTCGTATTGTAAATTAATTTGCAGGAGAAGAAAAGCCAATTAAGTTGATTGCCAGCCTTACAGCTATTGGTTTAATAATTATCTTGGTTGCCATAGTGTTGGGTTTGCACAGGTTGCGAGCTAACCAAAAGGGTAAGAACATGATCGAGATAGAGGATATCAATTATTCTGATGCATTAGAACATTATCAGTATCTCTCTGAAGCACAAGACTACTAATCAAATCAGTATAACTTCCCTGCAGAACTGTATAAGAGCATGTATAGTTATATTACTATATACCGGTTGATATCCATAACTTTTGTTGTTTTATTGTGACTTGGTGTTTGACGTTTATACTTGCAAATTAACAAAACTTGTCTTTGAATGAACAGAATCGATTCCATCGTCTAGGGACACTCTTCGAGTATATATTGGAAAAAATGACCCATCAGAGCTATTGATCTATGATTTTGATATTATATTTACTGCTATAGACAATTTCAGCATTACAAACAAACTCGGGCAAGGAGGTTTTGGTCCTGTTTATAAGGTACTTATTTGTTTACTTGAGGGTAATATAGCATTGTAAGAGGTAGAAGAATACAAACCTGAACACCATGATTAACTTGTGGACCTTGTATAGGGTATACTACAAGATGGGAAGGAAATAGCTGTAAAAAGTCTATCCAGTAGCACAGGACAAGGCATTGAAGAGTTCAAGAATGAGATGCTGTTGATCTCCAATCTTCAACATAAAAATCTTGTTAGGATGATGGGTTGCTGCATTAAAGAGGATGAGAAGTTACTTGTTTATGAGTTCATGCCAAACAAAAGCTTGGATACGTTTCTATTCGGTTAGTTTCACTGGCACTTTATGATGGCTGCAGTTTCTTGTAGTGCTGTCTTGTTCTTTTAACAGTAATTGTTGTCTCTGGGATCTTTATAATATGTCGATATTTGGGGCCCTTGAATGAGATTCTTACTAAAGTAAGATGCCAAAAGTTCAGTCTAACTGTAGCAATTTTATTTTTGAATTAAAAGTGCCTACTAAGTACTAACAAAAAGGTACGAGTTTTTCACATGAGCTAAATTGACATGGCACAAATTGTCCATCGATCGTTGATTGCATTTTTATCTATACACAGAGAATCATCAATTTTGATTAAGCAAGACAAGCAGCACTGCAAATTTAATGCTCATAATTATTAAATGATGAAATGTGTCATGCCTTTACTGTATCTGTTTATTCAGTTCATAAATTTCTCTATTATTCATGCATGCATAAATATTACTACCACTATCTGCATTTCCTAACAGTTAAAAGGCTTGATTAGAAATCAAGTTTCAATGAGAGGACAAAGGCTAGAACTGTAGAAGTCTTTTGATGAAAATTCTTTTCATCATGTCCATTGCTTTTTTTTTTCTTTTGTGAGGATATCATCATACTCATTGCTGAATCACTGAATTCATTGGAAATATGAATAACCATTGCTGATTACATTCTAATGGGTGTATTAATTATTTAACTTAGATCCGATGAGGACAACAGAGCTTGATTGGGATAGACGCTTTAACATTATTTAGGGTGTTATTAGAGGGCTTCTTTATCTCCATTATGATTCCTATCTGAAGGTAATACATAGAGATCTGAAAGTCAGCAACATTCTCCTGGATGAAAAGATGAACTCAAAATTTCAGATTTTGGATTGGCACGCATAGTTGAAGGAACACAATGTCTAGAAAATACTCGGAAGGTTGTGGGAACACGGTAAGAATTAGTCTTTTAGTTACATGGTTTTTTTCTTCAAGTCAGAAACCAGTTTCATACTAATGAGTTCTCTACACAGTGGCTATATATCTCCGGAGTATGCCATGGGTGGGATATTTTCCGAAAAATCTGATGTCTACAGCTTCAGGGTATTGGTATTGGAGATTATTAGCAGTAAGAAGAATAACAGCTTTTATTTATATGACCAACAGCTTGGCTTTCTAGCCTATGTAAGTTCAATGTAAAATAGTGAGTTTTACTAGCTGTCAAGCTATTTCACTTAGCTTAGAGGAATCTTAACAATTCTTGACAACAACTCTGTACTTTTTTCAGGCATGGAACTTGTGGCATGAAGGCAAGGGATTGGAGTTGGTGGATGAAATATTGGGTGATTCATATTCCTCATCAGAAGTACTGAATGTGTGCACATTGGGCTTCTTTGTGTACAAGATAATGCTGCGGATAGGCCAACCACGAAGGATATAACTTTAATGCTAAGTAGCGAGAAAGATGGTCCACAACCTAAGATGCCTTTATTCACTATCCAAAACTCATTTTTTCATCCTCAACCGTAGTATGGACATACTAATTCCTCTATGAATGAAGATACTATTACAGTGATTGAAGGACGTTAAGTGACAGCAAATTGTTGCACCAAAATGCAATGACTTTTGGTCATTCGGAACTTGATTGAATACTTTACACTGGTATTGACATTTTTTTCCCGATGTTATATACATTGTTCTCCTTATTTGAGATTGCAACAAATCCTCCAAAACTCAGAGATCCAGGGAATGTTTGATTGCAACAATTCTTACATATAACAACCTACATTTGCTACATATGTATTGTGAATTGTTGTGTCACTCTTTGGTTGTAATATCTGATCTAAATTATGTATTACTTTGTTTTTTTTGAATAAATTATGTTTGTACTTTATATAACTACTGTGATGCAGAAGATAGGACTCCTATCATAGGAGTTGGGTCTGGGATGGTCCATTTTGACCCTACTAGTCAAAATTCGAAAGTTCACTAACCGGAACCGATATCTCTATTTTGCAATTTTGAAAATTAAATGCGACTAAAAATTTTGAGAACGAGGTGATCAGTTAATCATCATTTTGACCCTATAGTAGAATTTTGAATCGAAAAAACCTATAGGACCCCAAGTCTACCACCCTACGTTGGGGTTAGCCCATTCTCTGAGAATTTTCTTCCTTTGTTATTTTGTTTATGATTTCCTCATAGGGCTCCAAGTTTCCAACTTTCCATTATTCAACGGGAATCCTTGGGTGTAATATGCTGGTCCTGTGAATATATAAATCTTATGAAATCTTGCACTTGTCCAGAGAATTGTTTTGAAACTTACACTGCCTTTGTTTTTGGTCACCAATTCGGTCCAAAGTGCAGGTCGATCAATTAGTTTGGTCCGTACAGTTTTGTCGTCTGGCAGAATGTCCAAATTAAAGCTTAAATATCACGAGACAAATCATTAATTTTTATTCAATCTCTTTTACAATAGCACTTTGTCTTCCGCTCTATCTTCTTCTGTTTTTTTTGTTCGATGTGAGGATAACGCGGCTATAGTTAAAATGTCCGAGAGAGGGTACCACATGGGACATGAGATGTCCATGGAGTGAAGAGTCTGCAAATGAATTAAGACAAAATATTCGACAAATGCTTCAAAATATTCAAGACTATTTTTTCATGAAGCTATTACCAGATTCACAAAACCTACAAAGACTTGATTTTGCAGTCCCTACTGCCTAGTAGCCCAGTCGGAGTTCTTGCGCTCACAGACTCACAGTAGAAGTAGCAACTAAATTTGTGAAGTAGGAAGACTTAGACTACGTTCAATGCGTTGATATCACTCTTGGACAGTGAATGCACTTGCTGCTTCAGTGCGTTGTGCACTTTGCGCACAAGTGGACTGAATTGGAGAAGAAGGTGTAATTTTTTGACTACTTGGACTAAAACCATGCTGTAGTGTAGTCCCACATACATACATTTCACGTTTCACGTTTGTATGTAGTCCTACTTGGACTAAAACCATACATACATTTTAAAGAGAAAAATTCAGGTACCCTCCCCAAACTATTCTGCCAAGGCCAATTTGATACCCGAACTCTCAAACGTATCAATGTGATACCCAAAGCCTTATATTGACATCGATGTGATACCTCCGTCCAAAATTCGTGACGGTTCCGTTAGAAAAATGATGTGGCAAGCACATGAAGACCAAAAACAAAGAAAATGACCAATTTACCCTTTTTTTTTTTGTTAATTCATTTTTTTTCTTTTTCTTTTTCCTTCTTCATCGTCTTCATCTTCTTCTTCTCGTGCAACTGATCTATTAAATCAAATGGATTCTGAACTAAATGCCTAAAGCAAAACAGCTTTCTTTCAACATTTAATCGTTTCTTCCAACATTTAATCAACTAAAGCTTTTCTTTCAAATTAATATGAAATTGGTGTTCCATAAAAAGCTAGAACATTTCGCTAAAATGGATTCTGAACTAAATGCCTAAAGCAAAACAGCTTTCTTTCAACATTTAATCGTTTCTTCCAACATTTAATCAACTAAAGCTTTTCTTTCAAATTAATATGAAATTGGTGTTCCATAAAAGCTAGAACATTTCGCTATACAAACCTGCAAAACTGCTCCAATCTAAGGATCGCAGCAACCCAGCAATGGCAATTTCGTCCTCACCTCGCCAGTGATTGAAGAAACGATTATGACTTTATGACTGTCTCTGTCCAAACGACTGGGTTGCTCTCCTTTTAGTAGTTTCTGCTGTAAACTTGGTCGAGCAGTATCCTTTCTTTATTGTTCTTCTGGAATTTTCTGGCTTCTGCTTCTTCTTCAACCTCAGTCCTCTTCTTCTTCTCTCTCCTCCTTCGCCCAAACCATCACCAACGCTGCCGTCATCCTCTCCAATTCCTGCTACAAATCCATGTTCTTCGCTGCCCATCATCCTCTCCCACACACTGTCAATTGCTCGATTTGAGTGAAGAGTTGAAGCTGAAGAGTGAGCTCCACTGCCTCAACAACAATGGCGAAAATCACAGAACCTCTCATCCCTGCAAATCAAACACCTCAAGCAGAAGCAGATGAACCACCTCCAAACTTCGATCCCGAAACCATGCGAGGCCTCCTCCTCCACCTCTTCCTTCTCCCCCCTAATAATCGCGTCTTTCATTTTGTCCTCCCGCTCGACCACTTTCGCCACCGCGACTCTGACGCCAGCAGCTGCCCATAACCCTCGTCGCATTCTCCGGCGTCAACGGCGCATTCCGGCGACTCTCATCCTCTCTGATTCTCTCGTGATCGCCGAATTAGAACTTCCTCCAATCTCTTCTTCTTCTTCCCTGCTACCGGTGGGTGTGAACTACGGCCAGCTGGGCAACAATCTACCATCTCCATCAGAATCTGTAAAGCTCATCCAAACCCTCAAAGCTAAGCGAGTCAAAATCTACGATGCCAACCCCAAAATCCTCAAGGCTCTCCAAAACACAGACCTCCAAGTCTCGATTATGGTACCCAATGAGCTCATCAACAACAATTCCTCCAATCAAACCCTCGCGGACCAATGGGTCCACGCCAATGTAGTCCCCTTCTACCCCCATACTCTGATCCGATACCTCCTCGTCGGAAACGAAATCCTCTCGGCGCTGGACAAGTCCATCTGGTTCAATCTGGTTCCGGCAATGCGCACAATCAAGCATGCTCTCAAAACTCACGGAATCACCAAAGTCAAAGTCGGGACTCCGTCGGCCATGGACGTCCTCGAGTCCTCGTTCCTGCTGTCCAACATCGATTTAGGCTACGCTCTACTCGAATCCACCTCTTCCTTCTCCCCCCCTCAAAATCGCGTATTTCATATTGTCCTCCACCATCAAGGCTGCGAGAGACTGATAGCCTCCAAAGCCATCAAAACCCAGAAACCCGAAAACTAGAACCAAGAGAGAAAGAGAGAGAAGAGAGAGAGATGGAGCTTTGAGCAGCTGAGCTCCCTTCTGTTTTTTTTTTTTTTTTTTTTTAATTAGTTAGTAGTAAAAGACCATTCTGCCCTTGATAAAAATATCATATAGGACCCATGTGTTTGCCACGTCAGCAGACAAACGGAGCCGTTTGAGATTTTGGACGGAAGTATCACGTTGATGTCAAAATAGGTCTTTGGGTATCACATTGATACTTTTGAGAGTTCGGGTATCAAATTGGCCTTGGCAGCATAGTTTGGGGACGGTGACTGAATTTTTCTCTTTCACGTTTGTATGGGCACGATCAGGGCCGGCCCTGTGAGTTTGGAGGCTCAAGGCTAAAAAAAATTTGAGGCTCCAAAACAAATGCTAAAACAAACAAAATTAAAAAGGAAACCAATATCCCAATTTCCAAGCTTCTCCTCCTCTTTCTCTATTGTTCATTGTTCTACAGCATGTTAAATAGCTCATAAGTCCTAAATTTCAACAAATCACGATTTAATAATACATGCTCCAAACCAACAAGAGCATCAGAACACAAAGTAGAGAAGGAAAAAAACCAAAATTTCTTCAAAACAGAAAAAGAAACAGCTTCAAAGATCTTACTTTTTTGCTTTTTTGGGAGATAAAATCTACTCTTCAATTCCTGAATTCAACTTTTTTTTCTGATCCTCTCATAGTCTCCTACTCTCATTCTCCTTTTGGGGTTTTCGACTTTTGCGTCTTCCAGCTACCATTGGGAATAGAATTACCTTTGGAATGTCCAATCACAATTATATTTTTTGTCTTCGATTGAGAAAGGAGACTTCAAAAAAATTGAAATAAGCGAGAGAGAGAGAGGAGAGCGAGAGAGAGAGAGAGAGGAGGAGAGAGAGAGAGAGAGGAGAGAGAGATGAGGGAGGAGAGAGAGAGAGTGAGAGAGAGAGAGGAGAGAGAGAAGAGAGAGAGAGAGAGAGAGAGAGAAGATAGGAGAGAGGGAGAGATGGAGAGAGAGAGGAGAAGAGCGAGAGAGAAGAATGAAAACAAAACCACCATCAAAACATGCATAGTTTACAGTAACAGTTAAATCTTAGCTATGGGTAAATTGATCAAACACAAAGTTCAGTACTGAAAGAAACACATCCCACATCACAAAATTGAAGCTTGTGCTTAAACAACCAAAACGCCCTAACCAACGTTGCTCAAAGATTTAAACTTTAATCAAAACCCTAGTGTTTTTACAAAACCCAGAACCCAGAATTGAATTAAAAAGAGGCTAACCTCTGAGAGCGAGATTGGAGATCATGAGGACTTGCCGAATGAACTTGAAGCGCTTGATGTGGTGCTCGGTTGGTGGCTCCATGCCTCCATCGTCTTTCAGACGCAATATGTTCGATTTTGATACTCCGATGTGGAAGACGCTTAATCCCTTAAATTGTTTTTTTTACAGGCCTACATAATTTTTTTTTTTGAGGCCCCCTGAAGCTTGAGGCCCTAGGCCTGGGCCTGCTTTGCCTAGGCTCCGGCCCTGGGCACGATAAGGTTATGGCAACTTGCTGATTGTTCCTAGTTCTTACAATGGTCAATGGGGATGGGATGGTGCAATATCTGGATCTTCGTGGCTCCTCCACCAGAACTAAAGACGTACTGTTCTTTAAGGGTTGACTTTCGAAGCATTTGTCACCTTTGTCCCAAAGTTGGGCAAGGAAATTCACAAGCTTCAAAATGTGCATCTATTTGATATTGACAGAAGTTTGAATGGAAATGAACTTGAGCACTATAAGAGCAGCATTACACACCCTCCTGAGTTTTTAGCCCCTAAAGTGGGCCTCATTGTCAGAGCTAACATCCAATTTGGATAGAGCTTGAGCAATTAGTCATGGCTGACTGAAATTGAAAAGTTTTGGGGTATTTCTGATTAAATTGATAGCATAGGGACTAAAACGGGCTTGCCCGACACACTCCGTGCTTGTATCAATGTTAATAGTGTCCACAGGCTTACTTGCCCTTCACACTTCGTGTTTGTTAGTTTGATCTCAATGAGTATGTTGAATAACTGAAAGTGGCCATGGAAGATAGTGGGACGTGAACTTCAATGTAATGTCAGTTAAATCACATTTAAGTTTACTGAATGTGGTTAGATAATATCAAATTTGTCTGCCATGATTTGGACGCATTAGCAGAACTATCATAGAACTTGCTCAATCACCCGGTCTAAGCTAAATTCTCTGTGGCCTAGGTGCTTTTGTACTTTCATTAGCAGAGTTATCCTTGTGAGATAGAAAATAATTGACATCATTCTTCTGGGAAACATATTTGGGTAGGGATGCAACTGGGTAGTGTTACTTTGTTTTTCTCATTCATCTTCAGTTTGCTTCTGTCACAGTATGGCGCTGAAGTATATAACATAACTCCTTTGCACCCATTATCCGAGGGAGAAACTCTAGTTTCTCCTGGTCTAATATTCGAATTGGGCTTCTTCAGTCCTAATAGTTATGGTAACAAGTATGTGGGAATATGGCACAAGGACATATTTCCACGAAAAGTAGTATGGGTAGCTAACAGAGATAAGCCTATTGCTTTTATAGACACCCTGGCTAGTTTGAGAGTTAGCAGCAATGGGAGTCTGGAGCTTGTGGATGGGAAGCAGAATTCAGTTTGGTCAACCAATGTTACAATACAGGTTTCATCATCTAATACTAGTTTAGTTGCTGCAGTTCTTTCAGACGATGGAAACTTTGTTGTCAAAGATGTTATCGGAGCTGGCGAATCAATATGGCAGAGTTTTCATCATCCTGGAGACACTTTGCTACCAAACATGATGTTGGGATACGATATTAAAAATGGAAAAAGCCGTTTCTTAACTGCCTGGAAAAGTGAGAGTGATCCATCTAGTGGGATATATACAATTACACTCGGACGACGAACAGATAGGCCAGCACAAATGATTGTTTGGATTAATGGATCAATTCCCTTCAGGAGAACTGGGCCATGGGATAAATCAAAATTCATCGGCATCCCAGATATGGATTATCGATATCTTAGTGGATTTAAACTAGATGAAAATGCGGAAGAGGGAACAAAGTATTTCTCATTTAACTTACCAGAGAAAACTCTCGCATATGTAGACCTGTCTTCACAGGGAAAGATAAAGCATATGAGGTCAGAAAATGGTAGGAATTGGTCACTCAAGTACGAGTCACAACAGAATCCATGTAACATCTATGGAGCATGTGGGGCTTATGGGGTTTGCAGCGTTTCTAGATCTCCAATCTGCAAATGTTTGAAAGGGTTTGTACCAAAGTCAGACCATGAATGGAGCAAAGGAGACTGGACCGGTGGCTGTGTAAGGAAAACCGAATTGTTCTGTGAGAGACAAACAAATAAGAAGGCAGTGCCATTGCAAGGAAAAAAAGATGATAATGATGGGTTTTGGAAGATCATACGGGCGAAAGTACCAGATTATTATCAGTATATTACATCATTGGATCTTGAAGACAACTTCAATGACTGCAAGTTACAGTGCCTAAATAATTGTTCGTGCCTGGCTTATGCACTTGTTAATAATATCGGGTGTCTAGTCTGGTACAAAGACCTCATTGATATACAGCAATTTTCCAAGGGGGGAGTTGATATTCATATTCGCCTAGCACGCAGAGAACTAGGTAATTGATAATAATGCTTGCAAAACTGTGGTTAGCAATATCATATCTTTTTCTTATGTTTTCTTTTTCATGTTGTAAATTAAATTGCAGGTGAAGGAAAGCCAATTAAGTTGATTGCCAGCCTTACAGCTATTGGTTTAATTATTATCTTGGTTGCCATATTGTTCGGTTTACCGAGGTTGCGAGCTAACCAAAAGGGTAATAGAAATTGAGATAGAGGAGATCAATTATTCTGATGCATTAGCACATTTACCAACATCTCTGCGAAATACTAGACTACTAATCAAGTCATTATAATTTCCCTGCAGAACTGTATAAGAGCATGCATGTATGCACAACTTTTGCTGTTTTATTCTGACTTGGAGTTTGACGTTTATACATGCAAATTAACAAAGCTTGCCTTTGAATGAACAGAATCGACTCCAACTTCTAGGGACACTCTTCGAGAATATATTGGAAAACATGGTCCATCTGAGCTATTGATCTATGATTTTGGTACCATATTAACTGCTACAGACAATTTCAGCATTACAAACAAACTCGGGCAAGGAGGTTTTGGTCCTGTTTATAAGGTACTTAATTGTTTGTTTATTTGAGGGTAATATAGCATTGTAACAGGTAGAAGAATACAAACATGAACACCATGATTAACTTGTGGACCTTGTATAGGGTATACTACAAAATGGGAAGGAAATAGCTGTAAAAAGACTATCTAGTAGCTCAGGACAAGGCCTTGAAGAGTTCAAGAATGAAATGTTGTTGATCTCCAATCTTCAACACAAAAATCTTGTAAGGATGATGGGTTGCTGCGTTAAAGAGGATGAAAAATTACTGGTTTATGAGTTCATGCCAAACAAAAGCTTGGATACGTTTCTATTCGGTTAGTTTCACTTACTGCCACTTTATGATGGCTGCAGTTTCTCATAGTGCTATCATGTTCTTTCAACAGTAATTGTTGTCTATGAGCTCTTTATAATATGTCGAACTTGGGGGACCTTTGAAACTTGAAAGAGACTCTTACTAAAATAAGATGCCAAAAGTTCAGTATAATTCTTGGAATTATATTTTAGAATTAAAACCGCCTACGTACTAAGTACTAATAAAAAGGTTAGATCGTGAATCCACATGAACTAAATTGCCATGGCACAAATTCTCCATCAATCTTTGAATGCATGTTTATCTATATATACACGGTGCATTTCCTACACTATCTTCATTTCTTGACAATTAAAGGCTAGATTAGAATTTTAGTTTCAATCAGAGAGAACAAAGGCTAGAAGTCTAGAAGTCCTTTGATGAAGATTCTTTTCATCATGTTCATTACTGAATCACTGAATGCATTGGAAATATGAATGACATTGGTGATCACATTCTAATGGGCGTATGAATTATTTCATCAGATCCAATGAGGAGAGGAGAGCTTGATTGGGAGAGACGCTTCAATATTATTCAGGGTATTGCTAGAGGACTTCTTTATCTCCATCATGATTCCTATGTGAAGGTAATACATAGAGATCTGAAAGTCAGCAACATTCTCCTGGATGAAAAAATGAACCCAAAAATTTCAGATTTTGGATTGGCACGAATAGTTGAAGGAACACATTGTTTAGAAAATACTCAAAAGGTTGTGGGAACACGGTAAGAATCAGTTCTTTTAGTAACATGGTAATTTTCTTTAAGCCAGAAACTTGTTTCATACTAGTTAATGAGTTTTCCACACAGTGGCTATATGTCTCCAGAATATGCCATGGGTGGGATATTTTCCGAAAAATCTGATGTCTACAGTTTTGGAGTTTTGGTACTGGAGATTATTAGCAGCAAGAAGAATAACAACTTCTTTTTATATGAGAAACAGCTAGGCTTTCTAGCCCATGTAAGTTCAATTAAAATAGTGAGTTTTATTATAGTTTGACCACATATATGGAGCTGCTAATAATCCAATACCAATACAGTAGTCTTAACAATTCTTGACCACAACTTTGGATTTTTTTTTTTTCAGGCATGGAACTTCTGGTCTGAAGGCAAGGGATTGGAATTGGTAGATGAAGTATTGGGTGATTCATATTCCTCATCAGAAGTATTGAAATGTGTGCACATTGGGCTTCTTTGTGTACAGGATAATGCTGCGGATAGGCCAACCATGAAGGATATAGCTTTAATGCTAAGTAGTGAGAAAGATGGTCCACAACCTAAGAGGCCTGTATTCATCTTCCAAAACTCAGTTTCTCATCCTCAACCGCAGTATGAACATATTAATTCCTCCATGAATGAATCTACTATTACAGTGATTGAAGGACGATAAGTAACAACAAATTGTTGCATAAAAAATGCAATGACTTTTGGTCATTATGAAGGTTTTCCTTTAACTATTTTTCTTTGGAGAGAGTATATATATGGAGGTTCCCAGAAGTAGAATACTTTACACTGATATTGCCATTGTTTCTCAGTGTTATATACATTATTTTTCTTATTTGATATTGCACCAAATCCTCTAGGAATCAATGATTTAGGCAATTTTTGGTTGTTATAATTGTTTCTTTTCCTCCATATACAGCTACGTACCTTGATCAACAAGTTTTTTTCTCGTTTATGTGTAGGTCACCTGTATTACTATATATGTAGTGTAACCTCAGACAAAGACATTATTAAGTCTCAATTGAGCAGTCAATTTTCATTTTCAATAGTCGCGGGTCTTGCTTTAGCACCATTTCATATTTGCAACTGTAGAGGGTGGTTTGTGACCCTCCAATTTTCCAGTGAAACCCGGGCCGTGATAGATAGCAAAAAGATGCATCCATCTCTAGCAGGGGCGTAGCCACTCACAGGGCTACTTGGGCTATAGCCCAAGGGAGAATTTCGCCCAAAATGCGTCAAGTATGGGTATAGCCTAAATAAAAAAATAAAAAAAATACTAATGCTTCGAAGAGTTGTTGGGTTGCTGCTGTCGGTCAGTCGGTCCCAAGACCAGTCTGTCCCGACTCTCAAACACCAACCCCGTCTCCCCTTCAGAACTTCAAATCGATTCCGCCTTCCACTCTTCTAGAGTTCCAGCTTCCAGGCTCCAGCCACGGAGCCACCTCCAAGGCTCCAATCGCTGAGAGCCACAGAGCCACCTCCAATCGTTGCGAGCCACGGAGCCGGGGGCCACCTCCAATCTCAGAGTTTCAGTCCACCAAGCCACCTCCTACTCTCACTCTCCTCGTCTCCCCGTTCAGAACTTCAGATCAATTTTGATTCCACCTTCCAGAGTTCCAGACTCCAGCCACCCCCCCTTTTCAGAGTTTCAGTCCGCTTGAGATTCATTGATAATTGGGAATGGGTTGAATCGATTGATGAGATTCATTGATATTATGCAGGTCACACAAAAAAAAATTTTGGGCGAACACAATAAATTTAGCCCACCCCATTGTCCAATCCTAGCTACGCCCCTGATCTCTAGGCTAATTCAATCTCTTGCGGATGCTATCTATGTAAACAAAGAGCTATATTCCTTTGTAGGTGTCTTGTTTATCTTGTTATTTGGTTCAAGGTTTTCTCACAGGTGTTGCAATATTTGATCTAAAAATTATAGGCTTAATAGTTAATTTACTATCTATAGTTTTATCATAGTGAGAATTTGCTATCTTAGGTTATATTTTTGTCAATTTCCAATCCTAGGTTTTCATAATTAATCAATTTGATATCCTAAGTTTTATTTCAGCCAATTTGCTACCATAGTTTTTCAAAATTTGCTAATATACTACTCTTGTACCCAATTAACTTGTTTTAATTCATCCATTCCTCCATCCAAACATTGATCAACTTTGAAAACCTAAGGTAGTAAATGACTAACACTGAAATTTTAGGCAAGCAAAATTGGTTTATTTTAAAATCCTAGTATGAGAAATTTGATGAAAGTGTAGCAAATTGATGGCTAAACTAAAATATAGGGTAGCAAATTGACACGAATTTCAAACTTAAAGTAGCAAATTGGCAATTATGCCAAAATTATATGAATATAACTATGGTAATGCAGTAGATTGGAGCTAGTTGGGCTTGGGATGGTCCATTTCAACTCTAATTGTTTGAGTTGGGCTTTTGGGCCTCGATCTACAATAACACTAAATGAGCTTTGTTTTTTTTTTTTTTTACTTCTTACTTAATGATTTTTTTATGATTAACCAATCACGTTGATTCTCATAAATTTTAGGTTGGTTTCAATTTTGAAAAATACAAAATTGATATATTGATTTAGTTAGGGATTAGTGCCGAAAAATCAAATGGAAAAAACCTATAGAACAAAGTCTACCTTACTTGAGGCTAACCATAATCTCTGGTGATTTAGTCCAGTCAAATTAGAGGTGGCAAACGGGCCGGCCCGGCCCGGCCCGACCCATTTTAAGCGGGCCTAGTCGTGCTTCGTGCCAGGCTTGGGCCGGCCCATTTATTATCGTGCCGGGCTCGTGCCGGCCCATTTTCTTAAACATTAAGCCCGGTCCGGCCCATGGCCCGAGCCCACATCGTGGCGGGCCGTGCTCGTGCCGGGTCAATAACGGGCCGTGCTCGTGCCTACCCACTATAAAGCACGATTATAAAATCTTAATTTGAACAAATAAAAATTAATTTTATTTAACTATTTAGAAAATTAAAATAAATTAAGTTCTACAACGTTTTTCTTAATCTTAGCTTTTTAAGATTAGATTTCTAATAATTTTTTATATTTCACTATAAGAAAGAAAGAAAAAAAACTCAAAATATATTGTTTTTAGTATATTATTGTGAGATTAATCTTTATTAATATAATGAAGATTTAATATCTATTATTATTTCCTTCATTCTATAGTTGTATTATTATGAGATTAGTCTTTATTAATAAACATATATTTAATATTTAGAAAAAACTTATGTCAAAACAAGGATATAAGTTTTGTTTCATTATTTTGACAATATAAAAGAAAGCATTGGTGGAATTGTCATGAGATTTTAAATAAAAATGTCTCATATTCAAATCTCATCATTGTAGTTTTTTAATATATATTTTTTTTAAAATGAAATTTTGTGTTTGTAACGGGCCGGCCCACAATATATAGTGCTCGGGCCGTGCCGGGCCTATTACGGGCTCGGGCCGGGCCGGGCCAATGGGCCAATATTTTTAGGCCCAGCCCGACCCGTTATTCTAACGTACTCGGGTCGTGCCGGGCCACTAACGGGCTTGGGCCGTGCCGGGCCCGTGCCGTGCTCGTGCTTAGTGGCCCGTTTGCCACCTCTAAGTCAAATATATACTTTTAATAATAAAGGTTGGGCGCCACTTGAGCGTGGACCGAAATATTTTGGTTGGGTTCATTTTTTGTTCTCAAATTTTAAGGACATAATAAGGGAAATTATTACATGGTCCCGGACCAAAGTACATGTGGTGGTCCGGGGTGATGTTATTGGGCCATGTGACTCGTAGTGATTTCTGATTGGTCTCTTAAATTAATTTTTTTTCACCCCCTGCATGATCCCCACCACATTGGAGTGATATTATTGACTTGAACCACCACATTGCAGTGCCACATGGTACTCCAGGACTACCTAATAATTCCTCACATAATAAAGCCTAACTTTAAACTTTTTGGGCTAGTTTTTCGGGATTTCAGGCCCAAATAGGTCTAAAAAGCAATCACTAGATTCACTAGGAAAGCTTTGACCTTCCAGAAGCTTCCTCTTCCTATCTATGCAGAACCAAAGAAGCACCACTGTCACCTCCCACATGTTCTCGAGTTCTCGACATCCTAAACCAAGAAATATCAAATACATTCCCATTAGTTTCCTTAAAAATTCACCACAGCCAACGCAACGGACCCAATCCAAGCTGGTACTATTCCAAAAACATGCAATTTGTCGCTACTCTTCCTCATTGGAAAACGTCAACACAAAATGATCACCTTAGCTTCTCATCGAAAATCCTATTCTTCAAGCCTCAAATCGAAGCCATGGTACACACAAAAGCCTTCAGATAAGGTTTCTTCTTTTGTGAGAGAGGCCTTTCAAAAGCATAGGAGTTCTTGGAAATCACGGCCGAACCAAGGAGAAATTATAACATGGTCTCAGAACATAGTCCTGAAAAAAAATTCTACCATTATCAGAGATAACTAATGTTGCAGCCAGGCGTCGTTAAGAATTAGTTCAATGTGAGAGGAGAAATTGTTATACGTATATGTTATTTTGACTCAAAAATTGATCTGAAGGTTATTAATCTGAAGCTGCCCGTCCTGCCTCCTCTCTTGTCATCTTTTGCAAACCCTTTTCCGGTTTCCACGCGGGGATATTATCCACCCGGCCCATATATCATACACCAATAATCCATATGGCAACTTGGGCTCGACCCATGTATTTTTCAACGAGGAAGATTCCTTTAAAGGGCGCGAAAATCAAAAGGGCTAAAATCTAAAGTTCGAAACGTTTCGTCCCCAAATTGAAAACCGTCTGGGGTTCCAATCTCTGAATAGCTGCGAAGATTTTCAATACAAATTCGATGGAGAGCCGAAATGGGAGAAGTGAATTCTTCATGTTGATGATGACGGCCACTCAGAACAATCTAAGGTCAACGGCGGTGACTGTGCTGATGGTTGAGGAACAAAGAAGGAGGTGGGCTTAAACTTCCCCATATACTCTTTTACATAGGGCAAAATTGTTTGTTGTTAATTGTTAAAGGGTGGTTTGAAATTTCCTTTCTTTTTCTCATCTGGGTTTTGGATTTTTGTGCTTGTCTCCTCTAAATGAGGACCAAGGCTTTGAATTGGTACAATTTTCATAACCAAGCTTGAAGCTTTGGAAATTAGGGTTTAGAGTGAATCACTTGCTATTGACAAAGTTTGCATCTGAAAATTTTACCCAAAACATTTGTTAGAAGTATTTAAGTGTAAGTCCATTCTCAGAGAAGAAAAAAAAAAGGTATTTAAGTGTAAGTCCTAGTTGTTATGGGTAACCCCAAAAATGGGTATTAGAGCCAAAACAATTTAGTGGTCTGGTATTAGAGCCAAAACAACTGCAAGTGGCGGTTGTTGTGGGTACCAAAAAATGGGTTTTAGAACAAACATAATGTAGTGGTATGGATTGCACCTATGGAACCATTAGCATAGGGACAAACTCTAGTCTCCCCTAGCCTGGCTACATTTTCAACATCAAGAATGTTATTGCCTTCTCTGAGCTCTTTGCAATGAGTATAGTCTGGGATCTTGAAGGTTCTCTTATAAACAGACAGATTTTTATTATTTTCAACAAAGTGTGATGTGATGTGATTTCCATTTTCCACATTACAGCTGCCTTTTAACACAAAGCTACGAATCAGTTCACATGGACTTAGTTATTAGGCAATTTCCTAAACAACAGATCAATGAATTATGAAATTTCATTAACAACTGGTCTACTATTATAGTTTTATGTTTGACTCATAACGATGTAACTCAGATTTATAATAATAATAATAAAAAATAATAAAAAAATAAAACTGTCTACTCTTGTATGATTTCAGTTACTGAAAAAAAAAATGTCTATCACTCCATCATAGCCCCATCATAGCATTGATATCATTATTCCGTAAGTAATTCTTACTCTCCTTATGATCTTTTTCTTCATTTTTTCTTATGTTCATGATTCCTGGTTGGGTGATAGGACCCATGTTAACATGAAGCGGAATCTTTGGTTGTATTAAGTGGTCATGAAAACAGAGCAACCATGTGAAACAGAGGCATTGCTTGGGTTATCAAAAAAGCAATTCATCCAGTTCAGACCTGTAAGTATGTACAATTTCTCCTCTTGCAGCTGAATTTTTCTGAGAACAACAAAAAAACTGAAAAACATGTGTTGTAAAAGCAATGCATCCAGTTCAGACCAGTAAGTATGTACAATTTCTCCTTTTGCAGATGTTTTTTTTTTCTGAGAACAACACAAAAACTGAAAAAACATGTGTTCTAAAATAGTGACCAATCTATGTGAAATTTGCTTCACTGTACAAATGGGATGAAAGAAGTTGTCAGTAGTATTTAATTGTTAGTCATGGTTTCTTATGGAGTTATGGATAACATGTTGGTATGCAAATGGGTATTAGAACAAAAAATATTAGTGCTTTAGGTTCCTCTAGGCTGTTCCTGTTCTTCTTCAGCTCGCTTCTGTCACAGCATTGTTGTTCTGAAGTACTGTATGAGATAAATACTTCACACTCTTTATCACAGGGACAAACTCTAGTCTCCCCTGGTAGGATTTTTGAATTGGGTTTCTTCAGTCCTAGTGACTCTGCTAACAAGTATGTGGGGATATGGCACAAGAATATACTACCCCGTAAAGTTGTGTGGGTGGCCAACAGGGAAAGGCCTCTTGCAGTTACAGGCTCATTGGCGAGTTTGAGAATTAGCAGCAATGGGAGTCTGGAGCTTGTAGACGGGAAGCTGAACTCTGTGTGGTCAACCAATGTTACTATACAGGTTTCATCATCCAATACTAGTTCAGTTGCTGCAGTTCTTTCAGATGATGGAAACTTTGTTGTCAAAGGAGCTGGTGAATCAATATGGCAGAGCTTTGATTATCCTGGTGACACTGTGCTACCAACCCAGCGGCTTGGATACAATACTAAATCTAAAAAGGGCCGTTTCTTGACTTCCTGGAAAAGTGAGAGTGATCCATCTAGTGGGATATATACAGTTGAAGTCGGACAGGCAACAGAAACGCCAACACAAGTGATCATTTGGACTAATCAATCAACTCCCTTCTAGAAAAGTGGGTCATGGGATAAATCAAAGTTCATCGGCCTCCTAGATATGGACAATCGATATCTTAGTGGATTTAAACTAGATGAAAATGTAGAACAAGGAACACAATATCTTATGAATTATTTAGCACTCTTGCAGCATATCTAGAGTCTCTTTTCAGGGAAAGTTAAAGCTTATGTATGCACCAAATGGTAGGGACTAGTCACTCTACTGCAATACACATAAGAACCCATGTGACATCTATGGAGCATGTGGGCCTTATGGGGTCTGCAACGTTTCTGAATCTCAATCGGTAACTGTTTGAAAGGGTTTGTACCAAAGTCAGACCAGGAATGGAGCAAATGAGACTGGACAGGTGGGTGCGTAAGGAAAACTGAATTGTTCTGTGAGAGAAACAAATAAGAAGTTAGTACCATTGCAAAGAAAACAAGATGATAATGATGATAGGTTTTGGAAGATCACACGGGCGGAAGTACTAGATTATCATCAGTACATTACATCTTTGAATATTGAAGACAAATTCAATGACTGCAAGATACAGTGCCTAAATAATTGTTCATGCCTGACTTATGCACATGTTAATAATATTGGGTGGTCCAAAGACCTTATTGATATACAGGAATTTTCCAAGGGGGGAGTTCATATTTATATTCGCCTTGCACGCAAAGAATTAGGTAACTGATAACAATGCTTGCAAAACTGTAGTTAGCAATATCTTATCCCTTTCTTATGTTTCTTTTCGTTTGTAAATTAATTTGCAGGTGAAGAAAAGCCAATTAAGTTGATTGCCAGCCTTACAGCTATTGGTTTAGTGATTATCTTGGTTGCCATAGTGTTTGGTTTGCACAGGTTGCGAGCTAACCAAAAGGGTAAGAGAATGAAATAGAGGAGATCAATCATTCTGATTCATTAGCACATTTATCAGTATATCTCTCTGAAGCACTAGACTACTAATCAAATCAGTTTAACTTCCCTGTAAAATTTTATAAGAGCATGTATAGTTATATTGCTTATATACTGGTTGATATCCATAAACTTTTGTTGTTTTATTCTGACTTGGTGTTTGACGTTTATACTCGCAAATTAACAAAACTTGTCTTTGACTGAACAGAATCCATTCCATCTTCTAGAGACACTCTTCGAATATATATTGGAAAACATGATCCATCAGAGCTATTGATATATGATTTTGATACCATATTAACTGCTACAGACAATTTTAGTGTTACAAACAAACTCGGGCAAGGAGGCTTTGGTCCTGTTTATAAGGTACTTATTTGTTTCCTTGAGGGTAATATAGCATTGTAACAGGTAGAAGAATACAAAAATGAACACCATGATTAACTCGAGGACCTTGTATAGGGGATGCTACAAGATGGAAAGGAAATAGCTGTAAAAAGACTATCTAGTAGCTCAGGACAAGGCATTGAAGAGTTCAAGAATGAGATGCTGTTGATCTCCAATCTTCAACACAAAAATCTTGTTAGGATGATGGGTTGCTGCATTAAAGAGGATGAGAAGTTACTTGTTTATGAGTTCATGCCAAACAAAAGCTTGGATACGTTTCTATTCGGTTAGTTTCACTGGCACTTTATGATGGCTGCAGTTTCTTGTAGTGCTGTCTTGTTCTTTTAACAGTAATTGTTGTCTCTGGGATCTTTATAATATGTCGATATTTGGGGACCTTGAATGAGATTCTTACTAAAGTAAGATGCCAAAAGTTCAGTCTAATTGTACCAAAAGACTCCCTACTATGTACTAACAAAAAGGTACGAGTTTTGACATGAACTAAATTGACATGGCACAAATTATCCATCGACCGTTGAATGCATTATTATCTATACACAGAGAATCATCGATTTTGATTAAGCAGCACAACAAATTTATTGCTCATAATTATTAAATGATGAAATGTGTCATCCCTTTACTGTATCTGTTTATTCAGTTCATAAATTTCTCTATTATTCATGCATGCATAAATATTCCTACCACTATCTGCATTTCCTAACATTAAAGGCTTGATTAGGAATCTTTTTTTTTTTTTTGGAAACTACTTGATTAGGAATCTAGTTTCAATGAGAGGACAAGGCTAGAACTCTAGAAGTCTTCGATGAAAATTCTTTTCATCATGCTCATTGCTGAATCACTGAATGCATTTGAAATATGAATAACCATTGGTGATTACATTCTAATGGGTGTATTAACTATTCGACTTAGATCCGATGAGGAGAGGAGAGCTTGATTGGGATAGACGCTTTAATATTATTCAGGGTGTTACTAGAGGACTTCTTTATCTCCATTATGATTCCTATGTGAAGGTAATACATAGAGATCTGAAAGTCAGCAATATTCTCCTGGATGGGAAAATGAACCCAAAAATTTCAGATTTTGGATTGGCACGCATGGTTGAAGGATCACAGTGTCTAGAAAATACTCAGAAGGTTGTGGGGACACGGTAAGAATTAGTTCTTTTAGTTACATGTTATTTTTCTTCAAGTTAGAAACCAGTTTCATACTAACGAGTTTTCTACACAGTGGCTATATGTCTCCGGAGTATGCCATGGGTGGGATATTTTCTGAAAAATCTGATGTCTACAGCTTCGGAGTATTGGTATTGGAGATTATTAGCAGCAAGAAGAACAACAACTTTTTTTTATATGACCAACAGCTAGGGTTTCTAGCCTATGTAAGTTCAATGTAAAATAGTGAGTTTTACTAGCTGTCGAGCTATTTCATATAGTTTAGAGCAGTCTTAACAGTTCTTGACAACAACTCTGTACTTTTTTCAGGCATGGAACTTGTGGTATGAAGGCAGGGGATTGGAGTTGGTGGATGAAGAATTGGGTGATTCATATTCCTCATCAGAAGTACTGAAATGTGTGCACATTGGGCTTCTTTGTGTACAAGATAATGCTGCAGATAGACCAACGATGAAGGATATAGCTTTAATGCTAAGTAGCAAGAAAGATGGTTCACAACCTAAGAGGCCTGTATTCACTATCCAAAACTCATTTTTTCATCCTCAACCGCAGTATGGACATACTAATTCCTCCACGAATGAAGCTACCATTACAGTGATTGAAGGACGATAAGTGACAGCAGATCGCTACACCAAAATGCAATGACTTTTGGTCATTCTGAAGGTTTTCTTTTAACTTTTTTTCTCTGATGAGAGTACATGGAGGTTCCTAGAATTAGATACTGGCGAGGAACTTGATTGTATACTTTACACTGGTGCTGACATTGTTTTCCAGCGTTATATACATTGTTCTCCATATTTGAGATTGCAACAAATCCTCCTATATTACTATATATGTATTGTGAATTGTTGTGCAACTCTTTAGTTGTAATATCTGACTTAAAATATGTTCATACTTTATATAACTACTATGATGCAGAAGATTGGAGTTGGGTCTAGGATGGTATTTCGACCCTAATTGTTGCAGTTGGCCTTTCTGGCCTCGATCTACAGTTATGCTAAAAAGGATATCGGTTCTGTTAGTTGAATTGGAAAAGAAAAAAAAAAAAAACCTATAGAAACCCAAGTCCACCACCCTACTTGACGCTAACCACATTCTCTGATAATTTTTCTATACTGTCATTTTGTTTATGATTTCCTGCTAGGGGTCCCAAGTTTCCATTTCCTGGAAACATATAAATCTTTTGAAATCTAGCTGCACTTGTCCAGAGAATTGCGTTGAAACTTACACTGCCTCTGTTTTTAGTCACCAGTTCGGTCCAAAGTGCATGTCGATCAATGAGTTTGGTCCGTACAGTATTGTTGTCTTGCAGAATTTCCAAATTAAAGCGCAAATATTACGAGACGGGTCATTTTCATCCAATCTCCTTTACAATAGCACTCTGTCTTCCGCGTTATCTTCTCTTTTTTGTTCGATGTGAGGATAATGTGTTTGTTAAAATGTTCGAGAGAGGGTACCACATGGTAAATGAGATGTCCATGGAGTCAAGAGTATGCAAATAAATTAAGACAAAATATTCAAAAAATGCTTCAAAATATTCGAAGACTTTTTCATGAGGCTATTACCGGATTCGTAAAAGCCTAGAAAGACTTGACTGTGGAGTCCCTACTGCCTAGTAGCCCAGTCGGAGTTTCTTGCGCTCACAGACTCACAATAGAAGTAGCAATTTTGGGTAGTGGAACGACTTGCCTTCGTTCAATGCGTTGATTTCACTCTTGGACAGTATTGAATGCACTTGCTGCTTCAGAGCGTTGTGCACTTTGCGCACAAGTGAACTGAATTGGAGAAGAAGGTGTAACTTTTTGACTACTTGGACTAAAACAATGCTGTAGTGTAGTCCCACAAACGAAATAACAGAATTGCACGCACTACTGCAGAGGCCTTTTAATTTAACTCCATACCGTATAAGAGGAATATTGTCACGTTTGTATGGGTCCGATAAGGTTATGGCAACTTGCTGATTGTTCTTACAATGGTAAATGGGGATGGGACGGTGCAATTTCTGGATCTTCGTGGCTCTTCTCCCACCAGAACTCAAGACGCACTGTTCTTTTAGGGATGACTTTCGAAGCATTTGTCACCTTTGTCCCAAAGTTAGGCAAGGAAATCATTGTCAGGGTTAACGTTCAATTTGGATGAAGCTTGAGCAATTGGTCATGACTGAATAAAATTGGAAAGATTAGGAGACTAACATGGGCTTACTTGCCCAACACGCTCCTCATTTGTTAGTTTGAATTCAATTAGAATGTTGAATAACTGAAAGTGACCATAGAAGATAGTGGGATGTGAAATGTATCAATGTAATGGCAGTTAAATCACATTCAACTTTACTGAATGTGGTTAGATAATATCAAATTTGTCTGCCATGATTTTGAAAGCATTGGCAGAACTATCATAGAACTTTGTCAATTACCTGGTCTAAGCTAAACTCTCTGTGGCCTAGGTGCTTTAGTACTTTCATTAGCATAGATATCCTTGTGAAACAGAAAATAATTGACATTGTTCTTCTGGGAAACATATTTGGGTAGGGATGCAACTGGGTAGTGTTACTTTGTTTTTCTTATTCATCTTCAGTTTGCTTCTGTCACAGCATGGCGCTGAAGTATATAACATAACTCCTTCGCACCCACTATCCGAGGGAGAAACTCTAGTCTCTCCTGGTCTAATATTCGAATTGGGCTTCTTCAGTCCTAATAGTTCTGGTAACAAGTATGTGGGAATATGGCACAAGGACATATTTCCACGAAAAGTAGTATGGGTAGCTAACAGAGATAAGCCTATTGCTTTTATAGACACCCTGGCAAGTTTGAGAGTTAGCAGCAATGGGAGTCTGGAGCTTGTGGATGGGAAGCAGAATTCTGTTTGGTCAACCAATGTTACAATACAGGTTTCATCATCTAATACTAGTTTAGTTGCTGCAGTTCTTTCAGACGATGGAAACTTTGTTGTCAAAGATGTTATCGGAGCTGGTGAATCAATATGGCAGAGTTTTCATCATCCTGGAGACACTTTGCTACCAAACATGATGTTGGGATACGATATTAAAAATGGAAAAAGCCGTTTCTTAACTGCCTGGAAAAGTGAGAGTGATCCATCTAGTGGGATATATACAATTACACTCGGACGACGAACAGATAGGCCAGCACAAATGATTGTTTGGATTAATGGATCAATTCCCTTCAGGAGAACTGGGCCATGGGATAAATCAAAATTCATCGGCATCCCAGATATGGATTATCGATATCTTAGTGGATTTAAACTAGATGAAAATGCGGAAGAGGGAACAAATTATTTCTCATTTAACTTACCAGAGAAAACTCTCGCATATGTAGACCTGTCTTCACAGGGAAAGATAAAGCATATGAGGTCAGAAAATGGTAGGAATTGGTCACTCAAGTACGAGTCACAACAGAATCCATGTAACATCTATGGAGCATGTGGGGCTTATGGGGTTTGCAGCGTTTCTAGATCTCCAATCTGCAAATGTTTGAAAGGGTTTGTACCAAAGTCAGACCATGAATGGAGCAAAGGAGACTGGACCGGTGGCTGTGTAAGGAAAACCGAATTGTTCTGTGAGAGACAAACAAATAAGAAGGCAGTGACATTGCAAGGAAAAAAAGATGATAATGATGGGTTTTGGAAGATCATACGGGCGAAAGTACCAGATTATTATCAGTATATTACATCTTTGGATCTTGAAGACAACTTCAATGACTGCAAGTTACAGTGCCTGAATAATTGTTCGTGCCTGGCTTATGCACTTGTTAATAATATCGGGTGTCTAGTCTGGTACAAAGACCTCATTGATATACAGCAATTTTCCAAGGGGGGAGTTGATATTTATATTCGCCTAGCACGCAGAGAACTAGGTAATTGATAATAATGCTTGCAAAACTGTGGTTAGCAATATCATATCTTTTTCTTATGTTTTCTTTTTCATGTTGTAAATTAAATTGCAGGTGAAGGAAAGCCAATTAAGTTGATTGCCTACCTTACAGCTATTGGTTTAATTATTATCTTGGTTGCCATAGTGTTCAGTTTGCACAGGTTGCGAGCTAACCGAAAGGGTAAGAGAATGAGAAAGAGGAGATCAATTATTCTGATGCATTAGAACATTTATCAGCATCTCTGCGAAGTACTAGACTACTAATCAAATCATAATAACTTCCCTGCAGAACTGTATACGAGCATGTATAGTTATATACTGGTTGATATCCATAACTTTTGTTGTTTTATTCTGACTTGGTGTTTGACGTTTATACTTGCAAATTAACAAACCTTGCCTTTGAATGAACAGAATTGATTTTAACTACTAGGGACACTCTCCGAGAATATATTGGAAAGCACGATCCATCAGAGCTATTGGTCTATGATTTTGATACCATATTAACTGCTACAGACAATTTCAGCATTACAAACAAACTTGGGCAAGGAGGCTTTGGTCCTGTTTATAAGGTATTTATTTGTTTACTTGAGGGTAATACAGCATTGTAAGAGGTAAAAGGATACAAACATGAACACCATGATTAACTTGATGACTTCGTATAGGGTATGCTACAAGATGGGAAGGAAGTAGCTGTAAAAAGACTATCTAGTAGCTCAGGACAAGGCATTGAAGAGTTCAAGAATGAGATGCTGTTGATCTCCAATCTTCAACATAAAAATCTTGTTAGGATGATGGGTTGTTGCGTTAAAGAGGATGAGAAGTTACTGATTTACGAGTTCATGCCAAACAAAAGCTTGGATACTTTTCTATTCGGTTAGTTTTATTAGTGTTTTCTGTTCAATTGCTGTGCAAAACTCATCCATTGCAAAACTCATCTTCACCTATCTTCTTATTTCATTGAAAGTCTCTTTGCTATTTGTAAATGTCAAACTTGGGGCAACCATGAAAATTACTTTGAAAAGTAAGTTACTCACTTATCTTTTCTTATTTAACAAGAAAAAGATAAATTAGAAAAGTCTGAAGAATTGAACCTCAGCATAACTTGGGTTCTGGAATCACAACTGCATACTAACTAAGCTAGCTATGAATAGAGTCACATGACATAAATTACTCGAGACAAATAATCCATTCACTACTTTCAGATATTAGATATCGATTATGTCTGTCATATATAATGCAGAGAGCTATTAGATATTGAATGTGTCTGTACGATATGGTCTCTGTTGTGTGTTCACTTTATATCTCTATGTTGCAGTCACTACTACTTTTCATCAACTGTGTCTGCATTTCATAGCAATTAAAGACGGCTAGAAATTTGGTTTTAACGAAGTTTTGAACGGGTAGCAGTCTCATGATATTTCATTGTTTCCATGCATGGGAGTCATGATTTATGAAAAACCATTACTGATTACACTCTAAGTAGGTGCATTGATATTTGATCAGATACGAGGAAGAGAGCAGTGCTTGATTGGCCGATACGTTTTAATATTATTCAGGGTATTGTTAGAGGGCTTCTTTATCTCCATCATGATTCGTATGTGAAGGTGATACATAGGGATTTGAAAGTCAGCAACATTCTCTTGGATGAGAAAATGAATCCAAAAATATCAGATTTTGGATTGGCTCGCATAGTTGAAGGAACACAAAATCTTGAAAATACACAGAAAGTTGTTGGAACACGGTAAGAATCATTTCCTTCCTAATCTCCAACATAGTTAATTGTTACCTACTAATTAGTTTGCCATGCAGTGGCTATATGTCTCCGGAATATGCCATGGGAGGGATGTTTTCTGAAAAATCTGATGTCTATAGCTTCGGGGTATTGGTTTTGGAGATTATTAGCAGCAAGAAGAATACCAGCTTCTCTTTATATGACCAACAACTAGGCTTTCTAGCCTATGTAAGTTCATACTTTAACTTTTAATGTAAAATGTGAACTCATGAGCAGCATCTTATTTCATATAGCTTAAATCATATGTATGAACCTTTACAGGCATGGAACTTGTGGAATGAAGGCAAGGGATTGGAGTTAGTAGATGAAATATTGGGCTATTCATATTCCTCATCAGAAGTACTGAAATGCTTGCATATCGGGCTTTTGTGTGTACAAGACAATGCTGTGGATAGGCCAATCATGGCGGATATAGCTTTGATGTTAAGCAGTGACAAAGATTGTCCACGACCTAAGCTTCCTGTATTCACTATCCAAAACTCAGCTTATCATGCTCGACCGCACTCTGAGAGTATTAATTCCTCCAAAAATGAAGCTAGCATTACAATGATAGAAGGTCGATAAGTGCTAGCAAATTGTTACATCACAATGCAATGCCTTTTGGTCATTCTCAAGGGTTCTTATACATATTGAGGGTTTTCTTTTTGGTGTAGAAAACAACCTGTTTTTATTGGGGTAGGTAATATATGAAGGTCTTTTCATATTGACAATTTTGTATACAATAATTAAGTCTTGACCATGTGATAGTTTTTCCTCAAAAGAATTTCCTTTAGATTTATCATGACAAAATTTGATATACATTGTTCAGTCATTTCAGACCACCTTGGCTTTTGAGTTATCACTGCACCACTTGTCCGTACCCACAATTCTTTGTTTCTATATTTATTGCCCTATGAAATTAAAACTCATGTAATTATGAGATGTTACTTGTGGATGACTTGTGGATGCCAATCATTATAGATTAGAAACTAGGTCAATTATCCCATTTCACAACCAAAAATGAAGAAGAAGAAGAAGGAAAGCCGTAAATGGCGGTTGGTGGGTCTCCCCTTGACTCCTGTACTAAATTGTTTCTAATATAAATTTATGAGTTGTTTCGTTCTTGTACATCAAGTTCTTATGTATTCTAGCTATTTGTCATGATGATGATGATGGTTTTATGATTCTTTCATGTAGAGATTGATTGGTTTTAGTTGAGGAGTGGGGGAGAAAAGTCAGGAGAGATATTTACTGGGTTTCAATTACTTTTTTTTTTTTTTTGAATTTTTTGGACTTGAATTTACCTATCAGATGATTTCTTTGCATGTAATTTGCGTCTCTCTCAAAATGAAACTACCATACACTGTTTGCTTCCTTCACAAGTTCAGTTCTTTTTCTCAATGTTAATTGTGCATGTTCATGGTTGAAAACATTCACTTAAAATTTGAATATTACTAAAAGTGACCAGATAAGATAGTGAGATGTGGACTATATCTATGGTGTTACATCTTTACTTGAAAATATCATCTTTGAAGATGATATATATTAACATCTTTGAAAATGAAGATGAATAGACGATAATGTAGAGTGTATAAAGCTTCACTGAAATTCTTTCAAATTTTCATTAACTACAACAAATATGGACATTAGTGACTAAAACATATTGACCAACTTATAAATAGTCGTAAGTTCCTAACCCTAAGAAAAAAGAACGCGCCTCACGTGCCAGAGAAAAAAAGAAAACCAGCCTTCATGCTCTCCCGGCCGGATGTAGCCGGCGACTCTGCCACTGCGTCTAGGTCCTAGAGGGGTGCTTTGTTTTCCTCAATTTTTCTTAGTCTCTCTAGGTATTTTGCCTTCTTAATAGGTTTTGGGGTTGGAAGGAGGATTGCAAAGGTCGGGTTGGCCGGAGGACGGGGCGGACTCGAAAGAGGGATCGAATCGCTGGGTTGGTGGATTGGTGGGAGAAAGTGGAGTGGAAGCTGATTTTCGCCTGATCGGAGTGTTGATGCATGGCGGTGGATTGGGAGCAATAGTACAATTTCAGATCGGTAGATCTAGATATTTGTTTGGTGGTGGATTGGAGGAAGAAGATCGTGCTGGCCGGATTATCAGATTATACTTTCGATCTGGTCTCTGGCCACGTGGACTTGGGGCTGGGATGAGATTTGAGACCTTTCGCTGGTGTCCCATCGGCATCAGGGTGGAAAGGGTCTGATGTCGGGACTCGTGCATCGGTGGCGGTGCAGCTGCTAACATGGGTCGGGAGGGTTGGGTGGATTGGCTGGCGATGTTGGTTGACGGCGGTTGGGGTCTGGAAGTGGTGGTGGCGAGGTGGGCTTGATGGTGCGACGTTGCCCCTTGCTGGGACGAAGAGGGGTTGGGCCGGGTTTAATGTTTATTGGTGGGCTGTTTTACTAGTTTTTAGGGTTGGGTTTCTTTTGTTTTGTTTTTCAGCAATAAGTCACTTTCAAGGTATTGTTTTAAGTATTAGTTGTTGGGTCGGGTGCACTGCAATTTTAGCATAGAAAATCTTCTCTTCGGCGGTATCGTGGGCGTTCCTGTTCTGGAGTTTGGTCAGTAGTGGTGGTAAGAATGTCTGGAGATGGAATACTGGCACAAACAATCATCCTTGGCCTTCTAGTGGGTTGTTCCTGTCTGATCTCGGTTCGAAGGTGATGGCGATTTGGAGCATTTGTGGATTGACGATGTTGACATTAGGGTCCAACATCTAGTCTCAGGTCTAACGGTCCAACATTTCACCATGGTCGGGTTCGAAGTCACAACGAGTGTCGACTTGGTCGATCAAAAGCAGGTCAGGAGGACTCTGAGTGGCGAGTTAGTGTTGACAAAGTTGTGTGTCATGGATTCACTGCTCCTGCGCATTTTGTCTCTGCTGTTTAATTGTTGTGCAAGTATTCAGTCTTTAGTTGAGTTGGGGACTTTTTTGGTTCCATTAATCAGTCATTTTGGGGTTCGAGTGTGAAGTCCAATGGCCATCTCTATGTATGAGATGTTGCCAAAACTCATTGTATCCAGTTAATTAGTAATGAAGTTTCTTCTTGATTAAAAAAAAAAAAAACTTATAATTAGTCATTACTCTAATAGAATGAAATTAATGACCAACATTACCTATTGGTCACTAAAATAGTTATCGCTAATTTTTTTCAAACTCCCGCCTAAGTATTTCATTGCAGTGACCAAATACATAATTAACAATGACCAGCTTTGGCTTGGCCACTACAAGTTTGCAAGTTAGATATACGTTGTCGTTTTGGAGTTAGTGACCAACCTTACATTTTTCTTTAGTGAATTTTCAAGCGGTGGTCTCCAAAAGTTATAGGCGCGCTTCCAATTCCCAAATTGTGAATGAAAGCTGGATATTGTGAATTGTGAATTGTAAGTATCTCTTTCACGAGGCTTGTTGAACTGATTCCACTCCATGGTTGAGCTATTTGACTTTGGTTTTTTTTTTTTTTTTGGCAATCAAATTCACTTTGGGTTTTGAATAGAGAGGTTTCATGGAGCAATTTGGTCCTTGAGAGTTAATTTAGGGTTATGGGTGTTTGAGTTTTGATTTGATTTTCCAGATTTCTAATTTTGAATGATCAGGTAAGAGTTCTGTTAATTTTTGGATATGTCCAGGGACTTCATCCCAATGTTTGTGTTTTCAGAGTTGTCAGAAGGTAACCATATATGCTTGCTTGGTTCTATGATAGTTGGTTAGATGTGCTCACTTGTTTAGTATGACTATGATCTTTTATCATTGTTAGTTAGATTACTTTGCATTGGCACAACACTACTGAGGTTTATTGTAATGTTAAATATAAGCTTCTTCATTTCTGAACTGGACGTTGCATTGTTTGGGCTCTATCACAGCTTGTTAGCATTCGATTTTTTTTTTTATGTAACTAAAGCAGAAGTGACGTACTTTCAGTATGCCTAACTTGAGCAATTGGGTTACATTCATCTGTCATGTTTTTGTTAATTTGATAAAATGTTGGCCTATATGTTTGTACTGAAGTTTAAGAACTCCGAATGATTTAAACTTGGATATTTGTGTTTTAGAAAACTGACCCTTTGTTTCCTTGTCCTTAGACTTTAAATATATATACAACCAGAAGCTGCAAAGAAAAATCTCACATTTATTCCTCTAGCACCAGCCTGTGTGGTAAGCTACTCATATTACTTTTCTTCACATTGATTTCATTGTTTCAAGGCATTGCTAACTTTATATGGTTGGTCACATCTATCTGTATATATCTGTATTGAAAGGTCAGAACATTGTTACTCATAGAACAAAACATGGCTTATATTTTCAGTTACTATTTGTTTCATGACAATTGCAATGGGTACGGGGATAATTTGAAAAGGTGAAATTTACCACTGTTAAGGCTAGGAATCCCATGAGCTGAGCTGATAAGGATTATTTTCTAAAGTTTCTCAGCTTGATTGAGTATAATTATCCCAAACCTGTGTTCAATATTCGTTTTGATTTTTTTATTAGTTATTAGAAAGGGTGGGGGGTTCCCTATAAATATATAGCTTTGTTCTGAGTAAAACCTTTTATGGCTTTGTTCTTATACTCTGTTCCTCAGTTTTCTTGTTCTAAATATATTCCTTGTTTTGGTATTTCATCATATTAATTTTATGATGCAGTATCCTTGAATTTAATATTTTTTCCATCTGGGTTCTTTTGCAATTGTTAAATTTCTGTTATTGAAGCCTATTATATGCTTGACTGAAAATAGAAAAGAGTTACAAAGTTCTATGTGGGAAACTACTGTCTTGAAATATTCTTATATGATCATTGGACGCAGATTCTGGATTTGCAAATGTAGAATGTGGAATTCCTTCAGAGTTGAAGTATGATTGGAAGAATTGAAGACTATGTGGCACTTTTGGGACATGTCCAGTAGCTTTTTTCTTTCTTTGTTTCACGGTTTAAGGTTTAATGAAAATTTTGTGGTATGTGGTTTTGTCAGTCTTTTGTTCTTGTACTTTGGAGTTTGATATAGTTGTGAATGAATAATGAGATTCTTGAGCATATCAACTATTGAAGAGAACAAAGAATGTAGAGTAATGACAGTCATTTGTGATATAGAATGTGATTCAAACATGATTAGAAAACAAATTAATCATAGTTACTGAAGAGGGATGTTGGAGGCATATGGTTGTGATGTCTCCGGAGTATGCCATGGGTGGAATATTTTCTGAAAAATCTGATGTCTACAGCTTTGAGGTCCTGGTATTAGAGATTATCAGCGGAAAGAAGAATACCAGCTTCTATTTATATGACCAACAGCTTGGCTTCCTTGCCTATAGTTTATACTCTAAATATTAATGTAATTGTTGTCTACATCTTTGAGGTCTTGTCAAGTCCTAACAACAATTAATGGGATTATCTTTAGGCTTGGAAGTTGTGGAATGAAGACAGGGTATTGGAGTTAGTAGATGAAGTATTGGGTGATTCATATTCCTCATCAGAAGTAATGACATCATTGACATGTGTGCATGTTGGGCTTCTTTGTGTACATGACAATGCTGCAGATAGACCAACCATGGCAGATGTAGCTTCAATTCTAAGCAGCGAGAAAGTTGGTCCACATCCAAAGAGGCCTGTATTCACTATCCAAAACTCAGTTAATCATCTTGGACCATACTATGAAAACACAAGTTCTTCCAAACATGAAGCCAATATTACAATGATTGAAGGAAGTTAAGGGACAGCATATTAGTACATCACAATGGCCTTTTGGTCATTCTCTAAAGGTTCTTTTACATATTGAAGGTTTTTCATTTGGTAGTATATATATGAAGGTTTTTTATATTTTTTTATTATATATATATATATATATATATATTTAAGAAGATGCTCCTTATCGATGCTTTTACAAATTTTATACACGAAATATTAAGTATGAACCTTGTGATACTATTTTTTTGTTGTCATATACTTTTTTTTTTTCTTTTTGTACACCCCACCCCAACTCTCTTCGCCTTTGATGGAATTCGAACACATGACCTTCTGAATAGGAGTTTATTGTCTTACACTTTTCGTTGAAAGAATTCTTCTAAAATTAATTCATAATCTCTACTATTAGAAATGGAAGCATTTGGTTTGGAGTCAAAATGTTCACCAAAATTAAAACTCCCGAAAATGCTCATGCCAGAGACGAAATAGATTGAAGGAAATAATATCTATAAAGGTTAATATGGTAAACTACAAAAAAGGGCGATAGGGAGGCTTTATTCCTCTCTTATTCTCGTTCAATCACCCGAAAAAAAAAAAAAAAAAAAAAAAAAAAAAAAAACTATTTGGTGAAAAAAGAAGAGAGAAAAAAAAAAAGTTCAGATTAACAGAATCTGTTATCTTTTTCACTATGTGGTGCGATTTGTAACTTTTGTTGCAGTCGTCAAAACGTTTACTCCCTACGCCCAACACCAAAAACCCAAAAATGAAAACTTCAAACATCAAATTATGGACCTTTTGCACTGAGAATTTTGTGAAATTAAGAAGAGCCATCCATGGCGGCTTTTTGGCTCGCCGGTCGGCGTCGTATTAGATTCACGGTTCCACCGTCAGTTTTCGATTTCTTCACGGAATTTCTAAGTCGCCTCCACCCTTGCTCTGTTCTCATTTCCTTTCACTTCTCTCAGGTATGTTTGATTCTTGCTGACTCAATGTGATCTCAGCATTGCGTTAAGTAATTTGTAGCAGCACTCGAGCTTCCATTGATGTGAGTAAGAAGCTCACTGGGGACTAATGAGAATTCAATTCAATCATTGGAGGCATATAATTTGTCACGAAGATGATGATGCTGATGGTTGTTATGATTTTTTTCATGTAGAAATTGATTGGTTTTAGTTGAGGAAGAAAAGTCATGGTTGATATTTACTGGGTTTCATTTACTTTTTCTGAATTTCTTAGTGCTGAATTTACGTATCAGATTATTTCTTTGCATGTAATCTGGGTCTCCTCTTATGATGAAAATATTATACGCTGCTTTGCTTCCTTCACTAAAATTTCAATTCTTTTTCTCAAATGTTAATTGTTTCCTTGTTTGAAACATTCATTTAAAGTTTGAATGTTACTGAAAGTGACCAAAGAAGATAGTGAGATGTGCCGTATCAATGGTTACAGCTCAAGGTGTCCACATGCTTACTTACCCTACACGCTATGTATATGTTATTTCCTTCCCAATAAGTATGCTGGCAAACTGAGAGTGGCCATAGAAGATGGTGAGAGTTAATTGTATCAATATAATGTCATTAGTCACATTGAAGTTTACTGATACATGCTTTTTTGGTTGAGAATCAGTCAATCACAGCCTTCATATGAATATGTATAAGGAGCTGAGTCTTCAAATTTTTTCCATGACTTCGAAAGCATTAGCAGAACTATCAGAGAACTTTCTACATTACCTGGTCTACACTTAGTTCTGTGTGGCCTAGGTTCTTTAGTACTTTCAGTAGCCAAGCTATCCCTGTGAAACAGAAAATATTTGACATTGTTCTTCTGTGAAACATTTTCAAGTAGGGATGCAACTAGGTAGCATTACTTTGTTTTTCTTATTAATCTCCAGTTTGCTTCCATCACAGTACGATGCTGAAGTATATAACATAACTCATTCACATCCATTAGCAGATGGACAAACTCTAGTCTCTCCTGGCCTAATATTCGAATTGGGCTTCTTCAGTCCAAACAGTTCTGCTAATAAGTATGTGGGATTGTGGCACAAAAGTATATTTCCTCGTAAATATGTATGGGTAGCTAACAGAGATATTCCTCTTGCTGCTACAGACACCTTGGCTACTTTGAGCATTGGCATCAATGGGAATCTGGAGCTTGTAGATGGGAAACAGAATTCTGTCTGGTCAGCCAATATATCTAATTGTTCATCAGCAATTCTCTTAGATAATGGAAACTTCATTGTCAAAGATGGTATGGGAGCTGATTTGTGGGTGAGTTTCAATGATCCTAGTGACACACATCTGCCAAGCATGTTGCTGGGATATGATAGCGGTTCTGGAAAACGGAATTTCTTGACATCTTGGAAAAGTGAAAATGATCCATCACCAGGGATATTCTTGGTTGGACTGTCAGCAGAGTTGCCGGCACAATTGTATATTTGGACTAATGGATCTACTCCCCACTAGAGAAGTGGGCCGTGGGATAAATCAAGGTTTATTGGTATACCCACGTCGAATTCTCTGTATCTAAATCCATGGACTCTTGTTGATAATGTGCCACAGGGAACAAGGTATTTATCTTACAGTTTTGACAAAATTCCTAGTGACAAAGTTCTTGCATATGCCGACATATCTTCTGAAGGTATACTGAGATTTCTGTTTTCAGAAAGTGGCAAGAACTGGTATCTTGAGTGGAAGTCATGGAACAACCCATGTGATAATTATGGTGCCTGTGGACCTTTTGGGGTTTTCAAAGCTTCTGAATCTCCTATCTGCAAGTGTTTGAAAAGGTTTATACCCAAGTCAAATGAGGAATGGAGCAAAAGAAACTGGACCGGAGGTTGTGTGAGACGAACGAACTTGTCTTGTGAGACCAACACAAATGAATCAGTCTCATCAAAAGGAAAAGATGAGTTTTTGAAGTTGGAAAGATTGAAATTACCCAATTTTCATGAATATTTGGGTTCTGTGGCTCTGGACAAGTTCGAGGACTGCATGACACGGTGCCTGAGTAATTGTTCTTGCCTGGCTTATGCTTATGTTGATAACATAGGGTGTTTGGTCTGGTCAAAAGAGCTTATTGATATGCAGCAGTTTCCAGCTTCTGGAGGAGATCTTTACGTTCGTCTAGCACACTCAGAACTAGGTAAATGATAATAGCTCTTGCACAACTCGTACACCACTAATTTTCGTATGTATTGTAAGTTGATTTTGCCTTTTCTTTTCAGTTGAAGGAAAGCCGATAAAGTTAATTGCAAGCCTTACAACTATTGGATTTATGAGCATCTTGGTTTCTATAATCTTCTGTTTGCACAGGTGGCGTGCTAACCAAAAGCGTAAGACAATTAGATGAGGGGGTCAATTAATTTGTCACATTATAAGAAATTATTATTTACTGTCTGTTACCCAAATGTTGCTTCCTTTCTAGTTCCAACTCTGTGTTTGATAGTTTTATTTGCAAAATCAGGACACTTTGAATTAACAGCACGGCGCTTGGAATCAACTAGTATGATTAAGATTCATAGAGATGGTCTTCGAGAATATATAGGAAAGCATGATTTCTCAGAGCTAAAGATATATGATTTTGATAGCATACTAATCGCCACAGACAACTTCAGCATCACAAACAAACTCGGGCAAGGAGGCTTCGGCCCAGTTTATAAGGTATTTTCTTTGCTAAGAATAACATATATAGCATGTCTACATGTTCAAGATATACACATGCAGCAATGACTAATTTGTGGGCATCATATAGGGGATGCTACCAGAAGGGAAGGAAATACCAGTAAAAAGACTATCTAGTAGCTCAGGACAACGTGTCGAAGAGTTCAAGAATGAGATGCTAATGATCTCCAATCTTCAACACAAAAACCTTGTTAGGATGTTGCTGTGTTAAAGAGGATGAGAAGTTACTGATTTACGAGTTCATGCCAAACAAAAGCTTGGATACTTTTCTATTTGATTAGTTTCACTGGTGTTTTATTTTAGCTACAGTGCCTTACTCATCTTTACCTATATTCCTTTTAATGTAAATATTCTTGAAAAGTTCTAGCATAGTGTTATGATGAACTCACATAAACTGAATTTACCAAGTCAAAAATTATCATAGAGTTTGACTAAGGAAGAGACATTCAGCCTGCAAGTTTAATGCTTACCACTATCAAATATTTTTGTGTATGTTCAGTTCAGATCTGTATTATTTACGGGTTATTATCACAAATGGTACCTGAACTTATCTTCTATTTTATCGATGGTACATGAACTTTAATTTTGATCACAACCAGTACCCGAACTTTTCGATTTCATTTTAAATGGTATCTAAGGCCACATTCGGTCACTATTCCGGCCAAAAATGTCAAATCTAAAAAAAAAAAAAAAAAAAAAAAAGTTCAAGGCAAGTCTATTACTAAAAAATCATCACTATATATGATTGCAACCCTTGAAATCATCAAAAATCATCACTATGATTGCCTCCCATGCAGTTTTTAGTCCGAATAGTGACCAGAGGTGGCTCTAGGTACCATTTAAAATGAAATCGAAAAGCTCGGGTACTGGTTGTGATCAAAATTGAAGTTTAGGTACCATCGATAAGATTGAGGTATAGTTCAGGTACCATTTGTGATAATAACCCATTATTTACTCACTACTTTCATACAAATGTCTCTTATCTTTTAACACTTAAAGTGTAGAAATCTAGTTATATATAAGGCTAGAAGTCTAGTGATCTTCAATGTTTCTTTGCTACATGCTTGTGAAATATGAATAACATTACTACTCTAACTGGGTCCATTGAATATTTGATTAGATCCAATGAAGAGAGCAATGCTTAATTGGGCTGCACGCTTTAATATTATTCAGGGTGTTGCTAGAGGTCTTCTTTATCTCCATCATGATTCCTATGTGAAAGTGATACATAGAGATTTAAAAGTCAGTAACATTCTCCTGGATGAGAAAATGAATCCAAAAATCTCAGATTTTGGATTGGCACGCATAGTTGAAGAAACACAAAGTCTAGAAAATACTCAGAAGGTTGTTGGAACACGGTGAGAATCAGTTCTTTAAGCCAGAAACCAAAAGAAACTATTTTTTTCAGATACGTACTAATGTGTTTGCTGTGCAGTGGCTATATGTCTCCAGAGTATGCCATGGGTGGGCTATTTTCAGAAAAATCTGATGTCTACAGCTTCGGGGTCCTGGTGTTAGAGATTATTAGCGCAAAAAGAATGCCAGCTTCTATTTCTATGACCAACAACTAGGCTTCCTTGCCTATGTAAGTTTATACTAAATCTTAATGTAAGTGTTGTCTACAGCTTTGTGGTCTTGACAAGTCCTAACAACAATTAATGGGATCATTTTCAAGCATGGAAGTTATGGAATGAAGGCAGGGCGTTGGATTTAGTAGAAGAAGTATTGGGTGATTCATATTCCTCATCAGAAGTAATGACATGCGTGCATGTTGGGCTTCTTTGTGTACAGGACAATGCTGCGGATAGACCAACCATGACAGATGTAGCTTCAATTCTAAGCAGCGAGAAAGATGGTTCACATCCAAAGAGGCCTGTATTCACTATCCAAAACTCAGTTTATCATCCAGGGTCATCCTATGAAAATACAAATTCCTCCAGAAATGAAGCTAGCATTACAATGATTGAAGGACGTTAAGCGACAGCAAATTGGTACATCACAATGGCCTTTTGGTCATTCTCAAGGGGTTCTTATACATATTGAAGGTTTTCTTTTTGGTAGTTTATGAAGGTTTTTTTCGTTTAGAAGATGCTCCATATTGATGCTTTTATAGATTTTTATAAACGAAAAATTAAGTATGCACCTAATCTCCCAAATCAAAATTGATTGTCTTGTACATTTCGTGGGAAGAATTCCTCTAAAATTGATTCATCTAAATCTCTACTATTAGAAATGGAAATGTTTTGTTTGTTGTTAAAGGCTTCACCCAAATTTAAACTCCCAAAAATGCCCATGCCAGAGACAAAAGGTAATATGGTAAGCTACAAAAAAGAAAAACCCAAATAAAAATTAGAAAAAGATGTGAAAACGTGGGAGAGAAAAAATTGGAGTAGAGGAGGGAGATGGCTTCAGGTCTTTGCCCATGTTCAATTTTAACTATCCATTGCGGTTTCGTACCAAAAACGAACGGGAAATTTGTGGTTTCTTTTTCCAATTGATCTCAATTTTTGAATAAATCCTGACCCATTTTAGCCTAGTCTTTCCCTTTTTATGTCATTGTTTGGTTGAGCTCATCTTATCAACTTACTTGGTATATGGACCATTTTTGCTTAGTCTTTCCCTTTCTGAACATTGCTTAATTTCAATCTTTCACATCAAGTTCTAATTTATTCCAGCTATTTTTGATGATGATGATGATGATGATGATGATGATGGGTGTTATGATGATTCTTTAATGTTGAGATTGCTTGGTTTTAGTTGAGAGGTTGGCGGAAGAAAAGTCGTGGGAGATATTTACTGGGTTTCATTTACTTTCTCTGAATTTCTTGTTGCTGAATTTACCTCTCAGGATGAAAATATCATACACTGCTTTGCTTCCTTCACTTAAAAGTTCAATTCTATTACTCAATATTAATTGTGTCCATGGTTGAAAACAATGTTACAGCAGCTCACTAAGTTTGCATGTTGTTGAAAACAATGTGAGCAGCTCACTAAGTTTGAAGGAAACTCTCCACTTCATGCTTATTAAGGTTTATTGACAATGTTATGTCAGATTTGTCAAATAATATCCTAGAAGGATCTTATATTATGTCAAATTTGTCCACCATGACTTTTGAAGCATTGGCATAGAATTTTCTATATTATCTAGTCTACGATTAGTTCTGTGAATTAAACATAAAATATTTGACATTGTTCTTCTGCAAAACATATTCGGGTAGGGATGCAACTGGGTGGTGTTACTTTGTTTTTCTTATTCATCTTCAGCTTGCTTCCTTCACAGTATGGCGCTGAAGTATATAACATAACTCCTTCACACCCATTAGCAGAGGGACAAACTCTAGCCTCTCCTGGCCTAATATTTGAACTGGGCTTCTTCAGTCCTAATAGTTCTGCCAATAAGTATGTGGGCTTGTGGCACAAAAGTATATATCCCCGTAAATATGTGTGGGTGGCTAATAGAGATAATCCTCTTGCTGCTACAGACACCTTGGTTAGTTTGAGAATTGGCAGCAGCGGGAGTCTGGAGCTCGTAGATGGGAAACAGATATCTGTCTGGTCCGCCAATATATCCAATTGTTCATCTGCAGTTCTCTTGGATAATGGAAACTTTGTTGTCAAAGATGATATGGGAGCTGATATGTGGGAAAGTTTCAATAATCCTAGTGACTCACTTCTGCCAAGCATGGTGGGAAAACGGATTTTCTTGACATCTTGGAAAAGTGATAATGATCCATCAACTGGGATATTCAAGGTCGGATTGTCAGCAGAGTTGCCATCACAATCGTTCATTTGGATTAATGGATCTATTCCCTACTGGAGAAGTGGGCCTTGGGATCAATCAAAGTATATTGGTGTGACACCGGGAACAAGGTATAACTCCTACAGTTTTAACAAAATTCCAGGCGACAAAGTTCTTACATATATGGACATATCTTCAGAAGGAGTACTGAGCCAAATGTTTTCAGAAAGTGGGAAGAACTGGTATCTTGACTGGGAGTCATGGAAAAATCCATGCGATAATTATGGCGCTTGTGGACCTTTTGGGGTTTGCAAAGCTTCTGACTCTCCAATCTGCAAGTGTTTGAAAGGGTTTGTACCCAAGTCAAATGAAGAATGGAGCAAAAGAAACTGGACCGGAGGTTGTGTGAGACGAACGAATTTGTCTTGTGAGACTAACACAAATGATTTAGTCTCATCAAAAGCAAAAGAGGCGTTTTTGAAGTTGGAAAGATTGAAAGTACCTGATTTTCATGAATATCTGAATTCTGTGTCTCTAGATAACCTCGAGGACTGCAAGATACAGTGCCTGAGTAATTGTTCTTGCCTGGCTTATGCATATGTTGATAACATAGGGTGTTTGGTGTGGTTCAAAGACCTTATTGATATGCAGCAATTTCCACCATATGGACAAGATCTTTACATCCGCCTTGCAGACTCAGAGCTAGGTAAATGATAGTAGCTCTCGCACAACTTTTATACCACTAATTTTTATTTTTATTGTAAGTTGATTTTGTTTTTTCTTTTCAGATGAAGAAAAGCCGATAAAATTAATTTCCAGCCTTACAGCTATTGGATTTATGAGTATCTTGATTGCAATAGTCTTCAGTTTGCACAGGTGGCGTGCCAACCAAAAGCGTAAGAGAACTAGATGATGGGGTCAATCAATTCATCTCATTATAAGAATTTGATATTGATCGTCTGTTATCCAAATGTTGCCTCCTGTTTTGTTCCAACTCAGTGATTGATAGTTTTATTTGCAAAATCAGGAAATGTCAAATTAACAACACGGCGTTTGGAATCAACTAGTTTGATTAAGATTTATAAAGACGGTCTTCGAGAATATATTGGACAACACGATTCCTCGGAGCTTAAGATATATGATTTTGATAGCATATCGATCGCCACGGACAGCTTCAGCATAACAAACAAACTTGGTCAAGGCGGCTTTGGCCCAGTTTATAAGGTATTTTCTTTGCTAAGAAAAGCATATATAGCATGTTTGAAGGTTCAAGATCTATAATGACTAATTTGTGGACATCGTGTAGGGGATGCTACCAGAAGGGAAGGAAATAGCAGTAAAAAGACTCTCTAGTAGCTCCGGACAAGGTGTCGAAGAGTTCAAGAATGAGATGTTGTTGATCTCCAATCTTCAACACAAAAACCTTGTGAGGATGATGGGCTGCTGTGTTAAAGAAAATGAGAAGTTACTGATCTACGAGTTCATGCCAAACAAAAGCTTGGATACTTTTCTATATGGTCAGTTTCACTAGTTTTTTATTTTAGCTTCTGTACTTTACTCATCTTTACCTATATTCCTTTTACTATAACTATGCTTGAAAAGTTCTAGCATAGAGTTATGATGAATTCACATGAACTAAATTTATCAAGCAAAAAATTATCATATATAGAGTTTGACTGAGGAAGACAGTCAGCCCCGCAAGTTTAATGGTCACCACTATCAAAATATTTTTTGTATATGTTCAATTCAGATATGTATTATGTAATCACTAATTTTCATACAAATGTCTCTATTTTTTAACACTTAAAGGGTAGAAATCAAGTTATATTTAAGGCTAGAAGTCTAGTGATCGTCAATGTTTCTTTGCTATGCACATGGGAAATATGAATAGCATTGCTACTCTAACTGGGTCCATTGAATATTTGATTAGATCCGACGAAGAGAGCAGTGCTTAATTGGGCTACGCGCTTTAATATTATTCAGGGTGTTGCTAGAGGGCTTCTTTATCTTCATCATGATTCCTATGTGAAGGTGATACATAGAGATTTAAAAGTCAGTAACATTCTCTTGGATGAGAAAATGAATCCAAAAATCTCAGATTTTGGATTGGCACGCATAATTGAAGAAACACAAAGTCTAGAAAATACTCAGAAGGTTGTTGGAACACGGTAAGAATCAATTCTTTAAGCCAGAAACCAAAAGAAGCAATTTTCTCAGATACGTACTAATGTGTTTGTTGTGCAGTGGCTATATGTCTCCAGAGTATGCCATGGGTGGAATATTTTCTGAAAAATCTGATGTCTACAGCTTTGGTGTCCTGGTATTAGAGATTATAAGTAGCAAGAAGAATACCAGCTTCTATTCTTATGACCAACAACTAGGCTTCCTTGCCTATGTAATTTTATACTAAATCCTAATGTCATTGTTGTCTACAGCTTTGCAGTCTTGGCAAATCCTAACAATAATTAATGGGATAATTTTCAGGCATGGAAGTTGTGGAATGAAGGCAGGACGTTGGAGTTAGTAGATGAAGTATTGGGTGATTCATATTCCTCATCCGAAGTAATGACATGCATGCATGTTGGGATTCTTTGTGTACAGGACAATGCTGAGGATAGACCAACCATGGCGGATGTAGCTTCAATTCTAAGCAGTGAGAAAGATGGTCCACAGCCGAAGAGGCCTGTATTCACTATCCAAAACCCAGTTTATCATCCTGGACCATACTATGAAAATACAAATTCCTCAAAAAATGAAGCTAGCATTACAATGATTGAAGGACGATAAGCGACAACAAATTGGTACATCACAATGCAATGGCTTTTGGTCATTCTCAAGGGGTTCTTGTACATATTGAAGGTTTTCTAGTTGGTATTATATGAAGGTTTTTTTTATTTAGAAGATGCTCCATAAGTCCATAAATATTGATGCTTTTACAAATTTTATGCACAAAATATTAAGTATGCACATCGTGATACCATTTTTCTGTAGTCTAATACTTTTTATTTTATTTTGTTTTGTTTTAATTTTTAATTAATTTTTTTTTATGGAACGAACACATGACCTCCTAAATGGGAATTCTTTGTCTGACATTTTATTGAAAGAATTCCTCTAAAATTGATTCATCTAAATCTCTATTATTAGATATTTGAAATGGAAGCGTTTGGTTTGGTGTCAAAAGTTTCACCAAAACTCAAAACTCCCAAAAATACACATGCTAGAGACAAAATACGTTTAAGAAAATAATATATATATATATATATATATATATATATATAAAGGTTAATATGGTAAACTATAGAAAAACAAAAGCAAAACAAAAATTAGAAAAAGATGTGAAAACTTGGGAGAGCAAAAACTAGAGTAGAGTGTAGGGAGATGGCTTCACCCCTTCGCCCACGTTCAATTTTATTGCCCATTGAGGTTTTGTACAAGAAACGAGTGGGAAATTGAAGTAGGTTTGTGCAAATTAAAATGAACTTTGTGGTTTCTTTTTCTAATTGATCTCAATTTCTGAACAAATTCTGACTCATTTTAGTTTAAGTCTCTCTCTTTTTATGTCACTGTTTGGTTGAGCTTTTACTTTCTACTATTTGGTCTATTTTGCAATTTTTTTTTCTGGGGGAAAAGAATCAGGTTCCATTAATATAATCATCTCTCTCAGTCAAGGTAGAGGAATTTGAAAATTCATCATATTGCAACTCGATACACAAACCAGACTGCATATAGTAGGCTACCAAAAGGTAACAAAACAACCTAAAGAAGAAAAAGTAAAACAAAAAGCAAGATGTAAAATATCTAACACCTATCCAACCTTAATCAGAGCCACTGACTTGACAAGCGTTGACGCCTAAGACCATCTTGGTGTACATTGCCACTTCTCAACTAGCAAGCAGCTCCAACTAAGGGCAGGACAAAGTGAGAGTACTTATTGAAAGCAGAGAAAAAACTTAGCTACCTCTCAACAGCCCAAAACCAGCCCAATCCGTAAGTTGAAGAAAAGAAAAAGGTCACCCCATCAGACGCAAACTGGCCCACTAGCCCACTGACCTAGGCCCAGCTTAAGCCTTAGTTTGAAGCGAAGGTTTCTAAATCATAGATAGGGCTCAAACCAGTCCAGTGCACCTCCATCACCCCCTGAGCCAGTTTCGTCGGCGTCACAGACCCAGACCGCCATGAAGACACCTTTCCGATCGATGTTAAGCACATCAATCTTCCTTCTCCCTCTAGATCGACCTGCTGTGAGCCATCGTAGATAGCAACCCATCACCGATCTGGAAGTCGACCACAATCCTCCTACCATAGTACCATTGCTTGGTTTAGAGAAGAAACTCTGAAACCTGACTTGGACTCAAATAACTACGATAATATCACCGCTGCCAATTCCAAGCACGATCTGTTGAAACACACGCTCAACCGCCTCAGCTTATAACCGCTGCAATTGGAGCTGTCGAACCCTTGGTCGAGATCACAACGTAGTCACTTGAGAAATCGCGGCCTTTCCGAGCCTACACCACTGTCGTCTACGCCTTTACCTGGTCTGGGGAGCACAAAACTCATTGCTGCCACCACGAAACATAGGTTTCACTTCTCTAGGTTGCTCCAAAAGTTTCGGAGGCTGTCTTTGCTTTGGTTTATTATGCAATTGATTTGTTGTGAATGAAAGAAAATGATGGATTACTTTTTATGATTTTCATTTGCAGGGTTATGACCGAAGATTGAAATATCTGCGAAATCTTTGATATATCCTCTGATATATTTCTTGTTGGAGTGACTGATACATCATAGAGGGAAAATATCTTATCTTCGAGTGTTTTTGCGAAATTTCTTAGATATTGTCAAATATCCTCGATATATAAGATATTTAGGATATATTCTGATAAAATGAATAATTATCTGTAAAATATGACGAGAAAAAAAAAAACTCAAATATTCACAGAAGATTATGGAATATGGATGTTATGTGAGGGTGTAAAATTTTAAGATTTTAATCAGGAAATGACCTAATAGAGAGGCAGCGCAACCTGTTTAAAAAAAAATGCCTTGAGGTGAAACCTCCCAAGGCAGATTTGAGTGAGGCGAAACCACTTCAAGGAAAATTTGGTGAGGAGAAATCCCCTGAAGACAAATCTAGGTGAGATGTAATTTCCTAAAAGTGAATATGTGTGAAGAGAAAATCTCTCAAGGCGAATATGGGTGATGACTAATTCCTTCAAGGCGAATCTGGGTGAGGAGAAATCCCATCAAGGAGAATCTAAGTGAGGAGTAATCTCCTCGAAGGAAATACGGATAAGGAGTAATCCCCTCGAAGAGAATCTGAATGACAAGAAATCATGACAAAACAATTTCAACAAAAGAAAACAAACCTGATGGAGTCATGTTTTAAAAGATAACTTACTCACTTCATCTTTCTCAATTATATGGATCATGTCATCCAGATGAAAACCATGAAGTTAGAACAGTTGGTCATGGTGCTCAAGAGAAAATTGTTTATGGGAGGAGGACTAGAGGGGCAACTGATGATCGAAGTACCACGTTTGCTATTGCTTAAGTTGCTTTAAGGCTTCGTTTGATTTGCAGAATGGAGAGTTTGGGAATAAAAACTTTATCCTTTCTTGTGTTTGACATGCCCAAGAAAAGGAACAACTTTCTTGCATGAGAGATTATTCAGAGCACCGCCAAATAAAGTTGATAATAAATATCAAGGGTTGAGATTATTTTATAAGGGTTGGGTCACTTACACCGTCGGTGCATAGAATAATTTCCATTCTTGCATGAAGGGAAAATAGGGGGAAAATGGATCCTCCCACATCCCATGTGATTCACTTTGCCTTCTACTTTCCTTTCATTAATTGTACATTAATTACATATTTTATTATTTTAAAGATTATTATTACCAATTTATCTAAGAAAATTTTGAATCTTATAGTGTTTATGTTTTTATATTAAGGATACTATTGAAAATTTGATATTGCTTACTTTCCTATTCATACACAAACCAAACATTGGAAAGAAAAGTAAAATACATTTTCAGATTACTTTCCTGACATTCCCAAACATTAGAAGGGAAACTAATGGGAAATTTAGTTTCCCATGCTCATGAGAATGACCAAGGAACCAATTTCTTTTACGCAAACCAAATGAGGCCTAAGTTTTGATTGTATCAATTTTGGCACAGAGCACAACGGGACCTCAAATGTCACCTAAGATGAATGCAACAATCAATGTGGCTATGACACTTATGGATATAATCAATATGGAGAAGTAAATGACCAGTCATCCAGTTAGATTGATCCTTATTATCTTCTTAATTATAGGGAAACAGTCGACAGTTTAAAAGAGTTCCTCACTATAATTCGTATTATACGAGCCATATGTTCTAGTCTAATTATTGTAATTTCGTAGACTAGCAAGCGATTTTTTTTTTTTTGAATTGACTAGCAAGAGATTTTTAAACCACTTAGAGTAATTTTTTTTATTTTTAGAATAAGAGTAATTTTTTGAATATAGATGAAATTGACACATATATATATATATATATATATGTAAATCCAATAAATTGACTCTTTTTTTTTTTAAAAAAAATTCAAAATATCCTCATTATATATATATATATATAATTATTTTTTTTCAAAGTTCCAATAGATATGTAAAAACTGATATTTTAAAATTTGATCATGACCAATTGAGAGATTTTTAGGTAAGACTGACATGCCACGTGGCGGTATGCCCAGCCAATCAGTGCTTATACAGGGGATTTTGTGGCTATTTTATTTTAATTAAACATGGGTAATAGCTTGACATACTACGTGACTGGTACGTTTGTCCCACCTAAAAATTTCTCTAAAATCAACATACTAGTCATGACGCTGCTTGACTTCCCTCAATTCTTTTACGTCAGACAAAACAATCCTTTTCCAGCTTGATGGGTTCCGTTCAAACATATGACCTTTCAAATGATAAACTATTCTCTTACTACCTCACCAAACACAAATACTCTAATTTTTTACTTCGCCTGTTTTTTTTTCTTTTTTGGTGTGCTGCTGTGTGAGAGTAACACAGGTAAAATATCAGATTTCAATTGTGGATGTCAATTATTATAGATTACAATTTAAAACTGGGTCGATTTTGGTCACCCACCTCCCCACCAAAAAAAAAAAAAAAATTCCCATTTCACAGAAACAAGGAAGTGGAGAAACTGAAGAGAAAATGAAGAAGAAGAAGGAAAGCCGTCAATGGGGGCTTGTTGGATCTCCGGCAGGCGTCTTATACTCCCTAAAACCATTCAACTTATCAAAAATCCAAAGCATTTTGCTCTCACTTCCTTTTTCTCCTTTCAGGTACTCAATTGTTTCTACTCTAAATTTCAGAACATTGCAAAGTTTCAATCTTTTCCATCAAGTTCTAATGTATGTTAGCTATTTTTTCATGATGATGATGATGGGTGTTATGATTCTTTGATGTAGAGATTGATTGGTTTTAGGTGCGGGGTTGGGGGAGAAAAGTCATGGGTGATATTTACTGGGTGTCATTTACTTTTTCTGAATTTCTTGGTGCTGAATTTTACCTATCAGATGATTTCTTTGCATATAATCTGGGTCTCTCTCAGGATGAAAATAACATACAATGCTCGCTTAAAGTTCAATTCTTTTACTCAATGTTAATCTTGTACATGGTTGAAAACAATGTTATTGCAGCTCACTTACAGTTTGAATGTTACCGAAAGTGACCAAAGAAGATAGTGAGATGTGAATGGTCTCAAATGGTGTGCTGTAACAATGTTACAGCTTAAGGTGTTGCCAGGCTTACTTGCCTGACACGATTCGTGTTCGTTATTTTCATCCTAATTAATATGTTAAAAATCTGAAAGTGGCCAAAGAAGACAGTGAGGTGTGAACTGTATCCATAAAATGTCGTGTAGTCACTGTGAAATTTACTAATATATGCTTTATTGGTTGACAAGCACAATTAAATATCCCAGGTTTGGTTAGAAATTTAACAGCCTTAAAAATGAATTTCTATACTTTATTTGTCATTGTTTTGACATATTGGGATGCCAATGGGTGTTAGAACCAAATGTATTCGTCTTTTAAATTCTCCAATTTTTTCCCCCAATTTGTCTTAGCTTACTTCCTGTAATTGTATTTATAGTTTCAAGATGCAAGCTTTCGTTGATGGGGGGATTGGAGGGCACATTCCTATGTTTTTTTTTGTGGTCTAGAAGAAGATTGTCAACTTGATGCTTATTGAGGGTACTGTTGTAAGTCTTGGATGGCGTATTGAAGTCAAATGATCTCCTAGAAGGAGCTTAGATTATAATCATTATATCAAATTTGTCTACCATGACTTTGAAAGCATTGGCAGAACGTACTATCATAGAACTTTCTCAATTACCTAGTCTAAGCTAAGTTCTGTGTGTCCTAATTGCTTTAGTACAATCAGTGGCAGAGGGCCTTGCGAAACAGAAAATAATTGACATTGTTCTTCTGCAAAACATATTTGGTTAGGGATGCAACTGGGTAGTGTTATTTTGTTTTTCTTATTCTTCTTCAGTTTGCTTCCTTCACAGCATGGCGCTGAAGTATATAACATAACTCCTTCACACCCATTAGCAGAGGGACAAACTCTAGTCTCTCCTGGCCTAATATTTGAACTGGGCTTCTTCAGTCCTAATAGTTCTGCCAATAAGTATGTGGGCTTGTGGCACAAAAGTATGTATCCCCGTAAATATGTATGGGTGGCTAACAGAGATAATCCTCTTGCAGCTACAGACACCTTCGTTAGTTTGAGAATTGGCAGCAGCGGGAGTCTGGAGCTCGTAGATGGGAAACAGATTTCTGTCTGGTCCGCCAATATATCCAATTCTTCATCTGCAGTTCTCTTGGATAATGGAAACTTTGTTGTCAGAGATGTTTTGGGAGCTGATATGTGGGAGAGTTTTAATAATCCTAGTGACTCGCTTCTGCCAAGCATGTTGCTGGGATATGATAGTGGTTCTGGAAAACGGAATTTCTTGACATCTTGGAAAAGTGAAAATGATCCATCAACGGGGATATTCTTGGTTGGACCGTCAGCAGAGTTGCCGGCACAGTTGTATAGTTGGATTAATGGATCTACTCCCCACTGGAGAAGTGGGCCATGGGATAAATCAAAGTTTATTGGTATACCCACAATGAATTCTCAGTATCTATCTCCATTTACTCTTGTTGATAATGTGACACTGGGTACCAGGTATATGTCTTACAGTTTTGACAAAATTCCCGGATATGATAAAACTCTTGCATATATGGACATATCTTCAGAAGGAATACTGCAGACTTTGGATTCACTAAGTGGCAAGAAATGGTCCTATGACTGGCAGTCATTGGAAAATCCATGCGACAATTATGGTGCCTGTGGACCTTTTGGGGTTTGCAAAGCTTCTGAATCTCCAATCTGCAAGTGTTTAAAGGGGTTTATACCCAAGTCAAATGAGGAATGGAGCAAAAGAAACTGGACCGGAGGTTGTGTGAGACGAATAAATTTGTATTGTGCGACACACACAAATGAATCAGTCTCATCTAAAGGACAAGATGGGTTTTTGAAGATGGAAAGATTGAAAGTACCCGATTTTCATGAATATCTGATTTCTGTGGCTCTAGACAAGTTCGAGGACTGCAAGATAAAGTGCCTGAATAATTGTTCTTGCCTAGCTTATGCATATGTTAATAACATAGGGTGTTTGGTCTGGTCCAAAGACCTTATTGATATACAGCAGTTTCCATCTCTTGGAGAAGATCTTTATGTCCGCCTAGCACGCTCAGAACTAGGTAAATCATAATAGCTCTTGCACAAATCTTACAGCACTAATTTTTATTTGTATTATTTATTGATATTGTTTTCTATTTTCAGGTGAAGGAAAGCCAATAAAGTTAATTGCCAGCCTTACAGCTATTGGATTTATGAGTATCTTGGTTGCTGTAGTCTTCAGTTTGCACAGACGGCGTGCCAACCAAAAGCGTAAGAGAATTAAATTAAGGGGTCAATTAATTTAGCACATTAGAATTTGATATTATCTGTTATCCAAATGTTGATTCTTGTTTTGTTCCAACTCAGTGATTGATAGTTTTATTTGCATAATCAGGACATGTCAAATTAACAACACATCGTTTGGAATCAACTAGTATCATTAAGATTTATGGAGATGGTCTTCGAGAATATATAGGACAGCATGAATCCTCCGAGCTAAGGATATATGATTTTGATAGCATCCTAATCGCCACGGACAGCTTTAGCATCACAAATAAACTGGGGCAAGGAGGCTTTGGCCCAGTTTATAAGGTATTTTCTGTCCTAAGGAAAAAATATATAGCACTTCCAACTGGTACCTTGTACAGGAAATAATGGAATTACTGATTTGTGGAACTCGTGTAGGGGTTGCTACCTGAAGGGAGGGAAATAGCAGTAAAAAGACTTTCTAGTAGCTCAGGACAAGGTGTGGAGGAGTTCAAGAATGAGATGCTGTTTATCTCCAATCTTCAGCACAAAAACCTTGTCAGGATCATGGGTTGTTCTGTCAAACAGAATGAGAAGTTACTTATCTACGAATTCATGCCGAACAAAAGCTTGGATACTTTTCTATACGGTTAGTTTCACTATTGTTTATGTTCAGCTGCAGTACTTTACACATCTTTATCTTATTCTTTTAATATAATCATTCGTCTCTAATCTTTTTTAAAATTTTCCTGAAAGTTCTCTATCTTCTTCTATTCTTTCAATATAGTTATGAATGAAATCTCAGGAACTAAATTACAGTCACAAATTGATCATTGAATTTTTTCTCGATTGACACAAAGTATCATTGAGTTTGACTAATCATGACATTCAGCATGCAAGTTTAATGCTCACCACTATCTAACATGCTCTGTGTTTGTTCAGTTCAGATATGTATTATGCATTCATTACTTTTCATTAGCAATTTATGATTAGAATCTTGTTTGAACTGAATTTTAAGGCTAGAAGTCTTGTGATACTGTTAGAGACACTAAATCTTCTCCTAAACTCCAGCCATATGATTCTCCTCCATTGAATACATAGGCTGTTTTGATTCTGCTATAATTGCATATCAGTTTTGATTATAGCTGTAAGTAGAGTTTAATGGTTGCATTGTAACAGCAGTATCTGACTGCTATATATGTGTACATTTGTAAACATCAATATATCGAAATATCATTTTCTACATGGTATCAGTAGTTTAGGTTCTTCCCTTATTGATCCTCTTTCATCTGTTATCTGTCCTTGTCTTCCCCCACCCCCCTCCTCTTTCATGGCTGCCACCAACTCCAATCTTCTCCTAAACTCCAGCCATATGATTCTCCTCCATTGAATACATAGGCTGTTTTGATTCTGCTATAATTGCATATCAGTTTTGATTATAGCTGTAAATAGAGTTTAATGGTTGCATTGTAACAGCAGTATCTCACTGCTATATATGTGTACATTTGTAAACATCAATATATCGAAATATCATTTTCTACAAATACACTATGTTCCATTGTAGTGTGTATGGGAAATATGAATAGTGTTGATGATAGCACTCTAATTGGATGCGCTGGACATTTGATTAGATCCGACAAAGAGAGCAGTGCTGGATTGGGCTAAACGCTTTAACATTATTCAGGGTGTTGCTAAGGGGCTTCTTTATCTTCATCATGATTCCTATGTGAAGGTGATTCATAGAGATCTAAAAGTCAGTAACATCCTCTTGGATGAGAAAATGAATCCAAAAATCTCAGATTTTGGGTTGGCACGCATTGTTGAAGGAACGCAGAGTCTTGAAAATACTCAGAAGGTTGTGGGAACACGGTAAATATTAGTGTTTCTGTTACACACTCACATGGTATTTTATTTAAGCCAGAAACCAGAAGAAGCAATTTTATCAGATACATACTAATGTGTTTGCTGTGCAGTGGCTATATTTCCCCGGAGTATGCTATGGGTGGGATATTTTCTGAGAAATCTGATGTCTATAGCTTCGGGGTCTTGGTATTGGAGATTATTAGCAGCAAGAAGAATAGCAGCTTCTATTTATATGACCAACAACTTGGCTTCCTTGCCTATGTAAGTTCATTCTCTAAATCCTAATGTAAAATAGTTGATTTTATGTAGTCTAGCTCATTATTTAGCTTAAACCATTAGGTTGAAGCTAAATACGGCACTGTCTTAACAAGTCTTCACAACAACTAATGTGAATATTTTCAGGCTTGGAACATGTGGAATGAAGGCAGGGCATTGGAGTTAGTAGATGAAGTATTGGGTGATTCATACTCCTCATCAGAAGTAATGACATGCGTGCATGTTGGGCTTCTTTGTGTACAGGACAATGCTGCTGATAGACCAACCATGGCGGATGTAGCTTTAATGCTAAGCAGCGAGAAAGATGGTCCACATCCAAAGAGGCCTGTATTCACCATTCAAAACTCTGTTTATCATCATGGACCATCCTATGAAAAAACTAATTCCTCCAAAAATGAAGCTAGCACTACAACGATCGAAGGACGTTAGGCAACAGCAAATTGTTGCATCAAAACCCATAGTAGATAGACCCTCATTGATGCTTTTACAGTTTGTATATACGGCATGTACGCTAACACTGTCTTTATTTGCATGAAGTTGATTCCCATCAATGAATAAAAGGATGTTCAGTTTTCTTTGCCTTTTTTTTGAAACGTTCTTTCATCGATGCTCCAAATTTTGAGTAGTTCAAAAATTAACTGGAAACCTTTTTGATGATGTGGTATTGTGGTTCGAGATTTTGATGCCTGTCACCTAATCATTCATTCAGTACACCCAACACCTAAAGCCCAAAATGAGAACTTTAAATTATGAACCTTTTTGTGCACCGACCGAAATTTCTGTCAATTTAAGAAGCAGAAGAGCCAGCCATGGAGGCTTTTTGGGCGCCGGTTGGGGTTGTCACAGCTCCGCCGTCAGATTCCGATTTCAATTGCAGCTCTTGGAATGGCAGTTCAGCCTCCTGCTTAGAACTTTCGAGTCCATGATCTCACTTCCCTTTGAATCCTCTTGGGTATGTTCTACTCTTTTAATTTCTGAAAATTTTTCCTTTTTGTTCTGTAGTGAGATTTTGTAAGAACCCAAGTGAAATGCCGTACTTCTTTTTATTTTATTGTTTGGTTTAATGAACTCCACTAGGAAGTAGGAACCTATGAATTTTGTTTTTTCGGTGAGACAGGGAGGCAGGAATTATTCAAAGTTTTGTGTTCATGACTTTGAACAAATTGACAGTACTTTCTCCATTAGAAAATGAAATGTGAGATTGAAGTTTTCTTTCCTAATGCTATTATAAAAGTGCTGCATCATTCATGCCACACAGGAAGTAGAGAGAGAAGAGAGAACCAAGTACACTGACAGAAGCTATCTAAAATCTCTGCAACAGTTTAACAGAAGCACAGAGACAGAGAAGGGAGATAGTCTATTATATTAAGCAATGGTGCTCTACTTCTCCTCCTTTTTACCTGTGAGTATCTTCTTTGACACTCCCCCAGATATTGTTGCTAATTCAATTCTCATAAAAAGGCCAGCATTCAGTGTTTGGCTTCGTCTGAGACAACTCAGACAAGTCTTTCAACTTACAAGTTTATATTCAAGTCTCTCTGTAACGTAAATTCTTTGAACTTGAAAGTTCAATAATACTCTGCAGGAAAACAAAAAAGTAACGGACTGCTCTGGTTTCTTGTTTCAAAGGTTAAACAAGATAAGCTACTCTCTGTTTTTTACTGGCTAGTGGTATTTGGGAGTTGCAGAAAGCAACCTTGAAAAGCTCTCAGGCTCTCTGTGGCTTTCTACATTATAAATACCAGGTCAAACTTTCTAAACAAGGTGAAACAACCCTCCATTCTCTTCCGGGTAAGCAAAAGATCATGGCTTTTCACTCTTATTTACGTTTTGGTTTACTTCTCGGGGCATTTAACCAGACAGGTTGTTGCATCTTTCTCAGGTCGATTTTATCTGTAGCAATGTTACCGTAGAAGCAAGCAGAGGAGGCCATAGTGAGCCAGAGCATTGATCATGAAGACAGAGACGAAGAAATCCCCGATCACCATCAAACTGGTTTCAGCCTCAGCAACTTTCTCTGGCATGGTGGCTCTGTTTTATGATGCCTTGTTCAGCTGTGAGTCAAATCAAGTAAGAAACTTCAACAAAACCCAACTCGGAATTTCTGCTTCTTGAGTACCCTGTGTGTTCAGTTCAGATCTCTATGATGCATTTACTACTACTTTAATTTCATACAACTTTGTCTGCATTTCGTAGCAATGAAAGAAGGCTAGAAATCTGGTTTTAACCAAATTTTGAAAAGGGAGCAGGCTCATGATATTTCATTGTAACATGCATGGGGAGTCATAATTTATGAAAACCCATTACTGATTACACTAACTAGGTGCATTGATTTTCTGATCAGATACGAGAAAGAGAGCAGTGCTTGATTGGGCAACACGCTTTGACATTATTCAGGGTGTTGCTAGAGGGCATCTTTATTTCCATCATGATTCCTATGTGAAGCAGTGAAGGTAATATATAGAGATCTGGAAGTCAACAACATTCTCTTGGATGAGAAAATGAGTCCAAAAATTTCAGATTTTGGATTGACACGCATAGCTGAAGGGACTCAAAATCTAGAAAATACTCAAAAATTGTGGGAACACGGTAAGAATCATTTTCTTCCTAATCTCCAACATGTTGAATTAGTTACGTACTTATTAGTTTCTATGCAGTGGCTATATGTCTCCAGAGTATATGCCATTGGGGGGATGTTTTCTGAAAAATCTAATGTGTACAGGTTTGGGGTATTGGTCTTGGAGATTATTGGCAGCAAGAAGAATACCAGCTTCTCTTTATATGACAAACAACTAGGCTTTCTAGGCTAACTTACAACTTCTAATGTAAAATGTGGACTCATGAGCAGTTTCTTTAGTGTAGCTTAAACCACATATATGAACCTTTACAGGCGTGGAACTTGTGGAATGAAGACGGGGGATTGGAGTTGGTAGATGAAATATTGGGTGATTCATATTCCTCATCAGAAGTAATGACATGCATGCATATTGGGCTTCTTTGCATACAGGACAATGCTGCAAATAGACCAACCATGATGGATGTAGCTTTAATATACATTGTTAAACCACAATGCAATGCTTTCTAATCATTCTCAAGGGGTTCTTATACATATTGAAGGTTTTCTTTTTGGTGTAGAAAACAAACCCTTTCTCTTGGGGTAGTTAGTATATGAAGGTGTTTAAGGAGATGCACCTTCATTGATGTGTTTACACTTTACACTTTGTATTGACAATTTTGTATACAAAAGTCAAGTCTTCACCATGTGATAGATTTTCCTTGAAATCATGACAAAGTTTGATATACATTGTTGTTGAGTCATTTTGGACCAGCTTAGCTTTTGAGTTATCACTGCAACACTGCAACACTGGTCCATACCCACAATTCCATGGTGCTCAAAGTTCAACCTAACTATTCCATGACTGCCGTATGAGACTAAAACTCAAGTAATTATGGGATGTTACTTGTAGATGCCAATCATTGTAGATTAGAAACTGGGTCAATTACCGGTCAACCAAAAATCCCATTTCACAACCAAAAATGAATTACCGGTCAACCAAAAATGAAGAAGAAGAAGAAGAAGAAGGAAAGCCGTAAATGGCGGTTGTTGGGTCTCCGGTAGACGTCTTCCCTTGACTCCTTTCAGGTACTGAATTGTTTCTACTGTAAATTACTGAAGATTGCAAGGTTTCAATGTTTTTCATCTAGTGCTTATGTCATGATGATAATGATGGGTCTTAATTATAAGTCTTTGATGTTGAGATTGATTGGTTTTAGTTGAGGGGTTTGGATGGGAGATATTTATTGGGTTTTATTTACTTTTTCTGAATTTCTTGGTGCTGAATTACCTCTCAGATGATTTCTTTGTATGTAATCTGGGTCCCTTTGAGGATGAAAATATCACACCGCCTTTGCTTCCTACACTAAAGTTCAGTTCTTTAATGTCAATTGTGTCCATGGTTGAAAACAATGTTACACCAACCCGCTAAGATTTAAGGAAGCTGTCAACTTCAAACTTGTCGCATATATGTCTTGGATGGTATTCATTGAGTCAAATGATCTTCTAGAAGGAGCTTTAATAATGTCAAATTTGTCTGCCGTGACTTTTGAAGCAACTACTCCTTTGTTCAGTACTGTGTGGCCTAGTTCTTTAGTACTTTCAGCAGCCGAGCTATCCCTGTGAAGCAGAAAATATTTGACATTGTTCTTCTGCGAAACATATCCAAGCAGGGATGCAACTAGGTACTGTTACTTTGTTTTTCTTATTAATCTCCAGTTTTCTTCCCTCACACTATGGCGCTGAAGTATACAACATAACTCCTTCACACCCATTAGCAGAGGGACAAACTCTAGTCTCTCCTGGCCTAATATTCGAATTGGGCTTCTTCAGTCCAAACAGTTCTGTTAATAAGTATGTGGGATTGTGGCACAAAAGTATATTTCCCCGTAAATATGTATGGGTAGCTAACAGAGATATTCCTCTTGCTGCTACAGACACCTCGGCTACTTTGAGAATTGGCAGCAATGGGAATCTGGAGCTCGTAGATGGGAAACAGAGTTCTGTCTGGTCGGCCAATATATCTAATTGTTCGTCTGCAGTTCTCAAAGATGATGGAAACTTTGTTGTCAAAGATGTTATGGGAGCTGATTTGTGGGAGAGTTTTAATAATCCTAGTGACTCCCAACTGCCAGGCGTGTTGGTGGGATATGATAGAGGTTCTGGAAAACAAAATTTCTTGACATCTTGGAAAAGTGAAAATGATCCATCATCAGGGACATTCTTGGCTGGACTGACAACAGAGTTGCCAACACAATCGTACGTTTGGATTAATGGAGATACTCCCCACTGGAGAAGTGGGCCATGGGATAAATCAAGGTTTATTGGTATACCCACGACTAATTCTCTCATATAAATCCATATACTCTTATTGATAATGTGACGCAGGGAATAAGGTATTTATTTTACAGTTTTGACAAAATTCCTGGTGTCAAAGTTCTTGCATATGCCGACCTATCTTCCGAAGGTATACTGAGGTTTTTGCTTTCAGAAAGTGGCAAGAATTGGTATCTCGACTATGAGTCGTGGGAGAGCCATGCGACAATTATAGCGCCTGTGGACCTTTTGGGGTCTGCAAAGCTTCTGACTCTCCAATCTGCAAGTGTTTGAAAGGGTTTATTCCCAAGTCAAATGAAGAATGGAGCAAAAGAAACTGGACCGGAGGTTGTGTGAGACGAAAGAAATTGTCTTGTGAGACTAACACAAATGCATCAGTCTCATCAAAAAGAAAAAGATGGGTTTTTGAAGTTGGAAAGATTGAAAGTACCCGATTTTCATGAATATCTGAATACTTTGGCTGTGGACAAGTTCGAGGACTGCAAGATACAGTGCCTGAGTAATTGTTCTTGCCTGGCTTATGCTTATGTTGATAACATAGGGTGTTTGGTGTGGTTCAAAGACCTTATTGATATGCAGCATTTTCCATCATATGGACAAGATCTTTACATCCGCCTTGCAGACTCAGAGCTAGGTAAATGATAATAGCTCTCGCACAACTTTTACACCACTCATTTTCGTTTGTATTGTAGGTTGATTTTGTTTTTTTTTCCTTTTCAGGTAGTGAAGGAAAGCCGATAGAGTTAATTGCAAGTCTTACAACTATTGGATTTTTCAGTATTTTGGTTGCTATAGTCTTCAGTTTGCACAGGTGGCATGCTAACAAAAAGCGTAAGAGAATTAGATGAGGGGGTCAATTAATTTAGCACATTATAAGAATTATTATTATTGTCTGTAACCCAAATGTTGCTTCTTGTTTAGTTCCACTATGTGTGATGGTTTTATTTGCAAAATCAGGACATGTCGAATTAACACCACATCGCTTGGAATCAACTAGTATGATTAAGATTTATAGAGACGGTCTTCGAGAATATATAGGAAAGCATGAATATTCAGAGCTAAAGATATATGATTTTGATAGCATACTAATCGCCACAGACAACTTCAGCATCACAAACAAACTCGGTCAAGGAGGCTTTGGCCCAGTTTATAAGGTATTTTCTTTGCCAAGAAAAACATATATAGCACTTCAGAAGGTTATGTCTATGCAATGACTAATATATGGAGTTGTGGACATTGTGTAGGGGATGCTACCAGAAGGGAAGGAAATAGCAGTAAAAAGACTATCTAGTAGCTCTGGACAAGGTGTCGAAGAGTTCAAGAATGAGATGCTGTTGATCTCCAATCTTCAACATAAAAACCTTGTTAGGATGATGGGTTGTTGTGTTAAAGAGGATGAGAAGTTACTGATTTACGAGTTCATGCCAAACAAGAGCTTGGATACTTTTCTATATGGTTAGTTTCACTCATGTTTTATTTTAGCTGCTGTACGCTACTCATCTTTACCTCTATTCCTTTTAATATTAATATGCTTGAAAAGTTCTAGAATAGAGATATGACGAATTCACATGAGCTAAATTTACCAAGACATGAATTATCATATAGTTTGACTGAGGAAGACATTCAGCCCTGCAGGTTTAATGCTTAACACTGTCAAATTATTTTGTTTGTATGTTCAATTCAGATCTGTATTATATACTCGCTACTTTTCATGCAAATGTTTCTATTTGTCAACACTTAAAGCGTAGAAATTTAGTTATATTTAAGGCTAGAAGTCTAGTGGTTGTCAATGTTTCTTTGTTACGTGCATGGGAAATATGAATAGCATTACACTCTAACTGGGTCCATTGAATATTTGATTAGATCCGACGAAGAGAGCAGTGCTTGATTGGGCCACACGCTTTAATATTATTCAGGGTGTTGCTAAAGGGCTTCTTTATCTCCATCATGATTCCTATGTGAAGGTGATACATAGAGATTTAAAAGTCAGTAACATTCTCTTGGATGAGAAAATGAATCCAAAAATCTCAGATTTTGGATTGGCACGCATAGTTGAAGAAACACAGAGTCTAGATAATACTCAGAAGGTTGTCGGAACACGGTGAGAATCAATTCTTTAAACCAGAAACCAAAAGATGCGATTTTGTCAGATCCGTACTAATGTGTTTGTTGTGCAGTGGTATATGTCTCCGGAGTATGCCATGGGTGGGATATTTTCTGAAAAATCTGATGTCTACAGTTTCGGGGTCTTGGTATTGGAGATTATTAGCGGCAAAAAGAATACCATCTTCTATTTATATGACCAACAACTAGGTTTCCTTGCATATGTAAGTTTCTACATAATGTAATTGATGTCTACATCTGTGGGGTCTTTGACTAGTCTTAACAATAATTAATGGGATTATTTTCAGGCTTGGAACTTGTGGAATGAAGGCAGGGCCTTGGAGTTAGTAGATGAAGTTTTGGGTGATTCATACTCCTCATCAGAAGTAATGACATGCGTGCATGTTGGGCTTCTTTGTGTACAAGACAATGCTGCGGATAGACCAACCATGGCGGATGTAGCTTCAATTTTAAGCAGTGAGAAAGATGGTCCACATCCAATGAGGCCTGTATTTACCATCCAAAACTCAGCTTATCATCGTGGACCATCCTCTGAAAATACTAATTCCTCCAAAAATGAAGCTAGCATCACGATGATCGAAGGACGTTAGGCAACATCAAATTTTTGCATCAAATTGCAAATGCCTTCTAGTCACATTGCATTGGGCCTTTTGGTGTAGAAAACTATCCCTTGCTCATGGGGTTTGTAGTATTCCCAAAGTAGATGACCCTCATTCATGCTTTCACACTTTGTATATTCGGCATGAACGTAAAATTCCAAGTCTTATTTGCATGAAGTTGAATCCTATAAATGAATAAAAGGATGTTCAGTTTTGTTGCCTTTCGTTGAAATGTTGTTTCACAGTTCCAAAATAACCCAATTCACTGTAACCTTTTCGATGCCAGTCACCTAATCATTTACTCACTACACCCAACACCTAAAGCCCAAAATGAAAACTTCAAATTATGAACCTTCAGACAATTTTGTCAAATTAAGAAGCAGAAGAGCCATCGATGGCGGCGTTTTGGCGCGCCGGTCAGAGCTCCGCCGTCGGGTTCCGATTTCAATTGCAGCTCTCGGATTGGCAGTTCAGCTTTCTTCTCTGAACTTCTGAGCCCCTGCTCTCTCAGGTATTTTCAATTCTTGTTCACTTGATGTAAATTTAGCATTGTGATATTGATTTGTTAAGTAATTTCAAGTAGCATTGCTGCAACACATTGAGCTTTAATTCATGCGAGTAAAGCCTTTTTCTTTTTCTTTTTCTCTGAGACTACTGAGCGTTCTTTTATTTTCTGAATTTTTTTTTTCCTTTTTATTCTGTTGTGAGTAAGTTCTTGTTCACTAACTGGTATACTTTTTTTTTTTTTTTTGGTTTAATGATCTCAAGTAGGAAGTAGGAACCCATGAATTATTTTTTTGTTTTGTTTGGTGAGACAGGGAGGCAGGAATTGTTTGAAGTTTTGTGCTCATGACTTTGAACAGATTGACCAAACTTTCTCCATTAGAAAATGAAATGTGCTTTATGTGAGATCGAAGTTTTCTTTCCTATACATGTTGTATTTTTGTTTTTATATATATCAAACTGGGAAGATTGCATTACTTAAAACAGCAACTAAGCAAGAGGGTGAGAGGTAGCCTCATTAAAAACTACAATTTGAGAGAAAAAAAAAATAGTGCCACTCTTTGGAAAGTAATAAGTTGCTTAATTGGTTGACAATCACAATTAAATATATCATGGTTGATTAGAAAATTTAAAACTTTCAAAATCAATAGCTATTATGCTCTGTTAACAGAGCTTTACTTCTGAGTTTCATCCAAAACCCAGTACCTTAATGCTATTAGTTTTAAGGACACAAATTTGGATGCCAATGGGTGTTGGAACCAAAAGTGTTAATGTTTTAGATTCCACCACAATTTTCCTGTTCATCTTCAGCTTGCTACCGTCACAGTATTGGGCTGAAGTTTATGATATAAGTTCTTCGCAGCCATTGGCACAGGGAGAAAATCTAGTTTCTCCTAGCCAAATTTTTGAATTGGGATTCTTTAGTCCTAGCAATTCTGCTAATAAGTATGTGGCGTTGTGGCACAAAACTATATTTCCTCGTAAAGTTTTGTGGGTGGCTAACAGAGAAAATCCCCTTGCAGTTAGTGATACCTTGGCTAGTTTGAGAATTGGAAGCAATGGGAATCTGGAGCTCATAGATGGGGAGCAGAATTCTGTTTGGTCAACCAATATATCAGCATCATCTAATAGTTCATCTGCAGTTCTTTTAGACACTGGAAACTTTGTTCTCAGAGATGATGCCGGAGTTGATTTGTGGGAGAGTTTTAATTACCCTTGTGACACACTCCTACCAAGCCAGCTGCTAGGATATGATAGTAAATCTGGAAAGAGGCAGTTCTTGACTTCCTGGAAAAGTGAGAGTGATCCATCAACTGGGAAATATTTGGTTGGACTCTCTCCTGGGACGCCATCACAGGTGTTCATTTGGATTAATGGATCAACTCCCCACTGGAGAAGTGGGCCATGGGATAAATCA
>CM045496.1:4304748-4471032 GCA_024704745.1 Rosa lucieae | reverse complement strand
CAACTCTCTCTCTCTCTAATGCCTCTCATGTTCTCAACCTCGCTCCTCGCAGCTCATTCTCTGAGTTTTTTTTTTTTTTTTTTTTGGTGAACTATGAGCAACTATTTGTTAAAGATCGGAGCAACTAATTATTTCTGTAATCAGAGGTTCCTGGGATGCTTAGTTTTTGGGTATGTTAGTCTGTAATATGGGATTAGATAAACTTTACGAATAATTATATAGTCATTTAGCTTTGTGTTTTCATTCTATCAGTTGGATTATTGTATGCAGATTAGGTAGCATTTGAGCTGTTGTCAATTGTCAAGCTGCTGTTGACATTCCAATCATCTTTCTCAGGTTGGTTGCCTATAATTCCCATCTCTTTTTGTGTGTTGTACTCTTTGTATATGTATTCCTTATTCATACTCATATATACATTTAGTGATAGATATATGTGTATTATAATTTCACCAGGAGCATACATATATATAGATATAGATGCATTACATATAGCGATATATATATATATATATTTATACTCTTATACTGATACTAATACATATAGTGGGGTGTGTGTGTGGTATAATATATACTATTTTATGATTTTCTGTGTACTGCAGCTTTGTAATGAATTCTTATATGTTTTTCACTGGGATTTGGACTTTGTATGTGTATGGTAGTATGAGACAGTGTTTTGGGTTGGTGAGGATAATAAAGATGACTCCTTCAGCCTAACTGAGATACCAAAGCCTCGATCTTTGAAAATTATATATTCTTACATCAACATATTAGATGCTATTACCCATGTAATTGCGATTTTTTTGTGCAATATGGACTTATTTCTTCCAACTGAAAACTAAAATTCAAACCAGAACGGACCCAAAAATAGAAGAGTTATCCAGATTGTTGAAAAAACAGTGAGTAATCACGAATGTAGATCTAATGAGCATGTCAACTCCAATCATTTGGATACACAGAGAACAGCAAGGACAAAAATGAAAAAGTTATCCAGATTTTTTTTTATTTTTTTTCTTTATTAGGAAAAAGTTCTTTGTTTTTTTTTTTTTTTTTTTTTTTTTTTTTTTTAAAGTGGATCTTCACAGACTTTTGGTCTGGTCTCCTAATTCTAAACTCCATGGTTAGCTTCGAAGAGTACCAACAGTTGAAATGAATCCAATTTGGCTGCTGAACTTAGTTTTCTTCTTTTTTTTTCCTAGGTCCTTGCAATTCTATAAAAGTTCAAATAATGCAACAATGAATATTTAAAGCCTAACTATATGAGCGTGGTTGTTTACGTACTTTTATCAAATTGAAATAAGAATTTGTTGTTGTAAGAAAAAAAAATTTCCTTTTTTTTGTACTTTTTTTTTTCATTAATTGTTTATGGAGGATAATTGTTTTGGGTTATTTTTAGAAATTGTTTATGGAGGATAATTGTTTCTGATTGTTACATTTGTAAGAAAGAGGAAAGGAGGAGATCTATCGGGTCTGCAAAGAGGGATAGAAGAGAGGAAAGGAGAAGATCTATTGGGTCTGGGATCGAAAAAAGCGAAAAAGAGAGTGGAAAGAAAAAACCGGTTGCAAAGGTATGTGGTTTGAATCGTTCTGTGATTTTTGTTGTTGGATTTTTTCTTCTTTTGTTTTTGAGGGGGATGGTGGTTTTGGGTAAGAGTAGAGGAAAGGAGATAGGTGTTATCATTTAGCTACCCAGAAAGGGGAATCATCATTCAGTTCTTCTTACTGACTGAAAGTTAGGCTTATTTGGATAAAAGTAAATGTATTTTATTTGTTAGTGTTTGATTTTGATGTTAGTTTTGATATGAGAACAGAAAGAAGATTTTGATTCTTGGTTGTTGGGTTAGTTGGTTTTGGCCTTTGGGTTTGGTTTTACCTTCCTTTTTTTTTTTCCTGTGTTATTGAGTTGTGCGGGTGGTTCAATAAAGCTAAGCAACTGTTAAACGCCATTGGTTTTCAGTAAACTGCTCTTAATTGCTTCTTTGATTTGCTTTGTGTTTGATTTGTAATCCTATTTCGTATTGGCATTCTTATGCCTTAGTTTCTCCTTAAAGCCAATCTAACTGTGTCTTTAATTCCCACAGAATTTTATCATCAGATACTTCCCAAGGCTTTAGCACATTTCTTTCAATCGAAGTTTCTGGTCATAACTTGGTCAGGGCTTAGGTAAACTCCTCTGCTATATTAATATATTCCCAATTTTGTGATAATGATATATTCATATTCCAAATTATAGTGCCAGATATATAACTTGAAAGCTTTCCAATTGTAATCTAATTTTAAAGCTTTAGACATAAGTTGCTTAGTCTAAATTTTATGGCAGCTTTAGACATTACTGTTTTAAATAGTAGATATATGACAGTCAATGCCAATCGATGTTAACCAATCTGATTCGATAATCTAATTTAAAAGCTTTAGGTATAATTTGCTCAGTCTAAATTTTATGGCAACTTCAGATATTAATTAGTGTTTTAAACATTAGGCATTTGAAAATCAATAGCAATCAATGTTAACCAATCTGGTTGAAAATGAGTCACCATCTATGCTTTTGATTTTAAAGGTCGTTTGTGTAAACGATTTTGTTAGTTTTCAAATTGCTATTATAGTGGCTACTTCGGGTGTTTACTACATGCTTCGATTAAGTGAAAAAAGACCTTAGTATCTAAGGAATGGTTAAATTTCTCCATGGACTATTCACTATTATTAGGCTTTGATTATGGGATGGTTGTAAACAAATCTTTGTAAAAATTTCAAACGTGGGAAGTATTGTCTTTGAATTTGGTGCAATTTGAGGTCTGAGTCTTTTGTTTTCTTGCATGTTATGCATGACTATAGTTGTTTTTTGAATTATACTTGCCTATGAGCTGCATACCCTAGGGTATGGATGTGTGTGTGGTCTATCAATTCCTTTCGCCCTATTTCAATCTTGGGGTATACCTCTCAGCGCAGCTTTTAAGATATTGTGGTTGCTTTCTTGAGCTGAAATATTTCAATCCATGGCAGCAAATCACCAAACAAGGAAGATCTGAAATAAAAAATATGCAACTAATTATGAAAGTTTTTTATTGGAAAATGAAAAGTCTCTTTGGTATATTGTTGTGTGAGTTTTATATATAACTGTGAAGATGACAAAGAAAGAGTTATCAATAAGAGAAAATTTATAATAAAAATAAGTAGAAGAATAGTGAAAAGAGGTGTTACTGTTTTTGGGTGATCAGGTTTTACTGGAAGAAAAAGAATGTTGTTGTCTTTAAAGGGATTTATTGAGTTTAGTTCAGTTCAGCAACTAATAAAATAAAGATTTTAATTCTAAGAGGGACCCCTGCATCTTTGAACGAATGATGGTGTTGTCTTTAAAGGGATTTATTGAGTTTATTTCAATTGAGCAACTAATATAAATAAAAATTTTAATTCTAAGAGGGACCCTGCATTGTATGGGAAGACCAAGTGTGCCTTCTTCTAATCTCCTATCTTTGTTTGATTTTCTTTTCTAATTTTTTATCATTATTATGATCTCTTTCTCTTAATCATACATTCTACTATAAAAAAGCTTTCATTCGCAATTAACTACAGTTGAAGAAGTGGTCCATAATTTGACTTTCTTATATACTTCCTAAGGTAGGCTGTGGAGAGTGAGGGAGATAGCTCCTTTAAGAGGTAAGATGTTTAGGCAAAGGCAGTCACCCAGGAATTGGATCTAGAGCATAATTATGAATTTAGCAATTGATTTAGAAAGCACTGAAGTACAGAATTCCCAAATAATGCGAGTTTGTTTTTGTGTCTGCAATTTAACAAAGTTAGATATGATTTTGTATATCAATTTGGATAGGACAATCATAGTATGAATTGTTTTCTTTTGTTTGGCAGCTATACCTTTACACACCCATTAAGGCTTAGTTTCTGCATTTATCCTCAACAGAATTGATCAACTGTGCATATTCAAACTCTTTACGAAATAGTATTAGTCGACTCCAATATATTAAAATAGGCACCCACTGCTAAATCATTTTGGTGTCCTCCGCATTTTGTTGATCCAATCTGAATTAGTTCCATTTGAGTTTCCCTTTTTCTCTGTCAATGATTACAATTGTCGTCTATCACAATTTGTATCAGTCAATGAATTATTAAGTATAGAAGGAAATTGATTATAAATTGTGAGATAAGTTTTATAAACTGATTATAAAATCAGGCATGGGAGTTGATGATTCTGAAACTGACGCTATAATGAGCATTTTTTGAAATTTCATCCTTATCTGTCATATTGTCCATTGCTTTAGTTCATTTAGTAAAATGCAGTTATGTTACTATGTAAGTTTAGGCAATAGTACAGATGTCTACAGCCCACTCTGCAGTACCTTTAGCATCCAACCTGTGGTCAAAATTAATATCCATCATAGATTGAAAGTAAGTATAGGCAATGTATTGAGTATAGAAGGAAACTGATCATAAATTGTAAGATCAAACTAAAATTCTGATGTTCATATAGTCTGAACAATAAATGAATCAAATATTTCTATATGTCTGGCCTCTGATATCAAAACTAACTCTCTTTTTTTCGCATACAGAAACTTTGTATTGAAATTAGTGTTTGTAGTTTAACAATTAATTTCAATGTTTCATTGTTGTTTTATTTGGCTTCTTCAGATTTTATGCAAAAGAATCTTAGCATCGTTTTGCTGCTGCTGTTCCTTTGTCTATCGATCAGTGTTATCTTGCTTTTTTATTGTTATTCAGGTATACACTGTAAAATTATATTAGATAATTTTTCCACTTAGTTTATAGTGTGTATACCGATGGTATTATTAAATTCTTTGATTGTTGCCACTGTATTTTGCAGAATTTAGGAACAGTTTGCAGGCAGATTCTTCAGTTGTCTTGCATTGAGGTATAGATTTTCAAATTCTTTATATACAAAATGTAGTTAGTGTGCTTTAGATATTAGAAATCACTCTTTTCAATAGTTTTGGTAATAAAGAATTGATACTTCTGATTGGCCTGGTCTGTTCAAATTGCTGTTATGATTTTCAAATGGATTTAAAAAACATCTCTTGCTTATCAAAACCAACCATTTAATGATCTTAAGCAGTTTTTTATTTTATTTTTTAACACCTTAAAATTGATCTGCAATAAATTCATATTCATAAAATTTATAAGTTTTTTTACACCTGTTTTGTGCCTTTCATTATACAATGAATTGAGCCTTTTTCTATTGTTTTTCCATATGAATATAGTTGATTTTTGGTTCTTCAATCTGGAATCACATTTGTTTCTTTTTTATTACTCAGGAAATTTATGCAAGCTTCAATAAGATGTTCTCACTGTTTGTCTTATCAAGTTTAAGATTAGCTTCTGATGGTTTAAGTTTTTTGATGCTTGCCTTTGATCCATAAAGTTATTAATTTCGTGTGATTTTAAGTCAGAAGTTCAAACATTGATCACCTGTTTCTGCGATATCATTCTTTAAATTCTGCATATGTGTATTCTTCTCTGGAAACAAGAACCCCAAATGCATATCAGTATTAATTCAAAGAATTAGTATTTGTTGATATGTTATTGATATTGTTACTGTGGTCTTATCAAAACAAGTACTCGACATTAAGATTTTGATTTCGTCGTGTTATACAATCAGACTTTAAGTAGCTTTTGATAATTATTATTAATCCCTGAAAATGCTTATGGTCCTTTTACTTTAGAAAGTTGTTCGTTGCTGTATGTTGGTGTGGAACAAAGATAGTTAACATTCAAAATTTTGGAAATTAAAATGTCAGCTTTCTAATTAACAATTCGACTTCTACACCACACTCCCAAAATGTAGAAATAAGTGTAGGAATGCGTTTCCAGCAGTCCTTGCCTTAAAACACCATGTTTATTTCAACAATCTTGATTGGAGCCAATAAACAATTGATAATTGTTATAACATCTCTTATTTGTCTATTTATGCAGGTCTGCTGTAGGAAAACTGAGGCAACGATTAGGGATTCCGCAGACATTGAATCGACATCACTGTTGACTGCAGGTAAAATTTATCAGTAGTTCATTTTTCTGTTTATGGGGCTTTGATGGTTGATGCATGCTACGTATTCCTTTACTTCTTGATGTTTTGACTTTCGATTTGGTTTGATTTGTTTCTGTTTACAATGTTTGTTTTTTTCATTGGCTTATATGTTTGTTCGTTGCTACATTTCCAATCTATAATATAGATAGAGTTTTTTAATTCTTTCTTCTTTTTTCGAAAGGGAAAAAAAAGGCAGAAAGGAGGACAAGATTTAAGCTTTTGGTAATGAATACCCATGTTCTGTTAAAATTTTCATTCAGGGAACCAACCCATTTTTATTTATCTTTAGTAGAGTTCAATTTTTATTTTGTACTTCACCTTAGTTTGTTTTTGGTTTTGGAATTGTTAATATGGTTTGTATTCATGGTATAGATTTGATAAATGTTAATACGGTTTGTATTGATGCTAATCATGTTTTGGATTGTTCTTATGTCTCAGTTTTTTATTCCATGTTTACTTCTACTTTATAAATGTTAGTATGGTTTGTATTCATGGTATAGATTTGATAAATGTTAATACGGTTTGTATTGATGCTAATCATATTTTGGATTTTTCTTATGTCTCAGTTTTTTATTCCATGTTTACTTCTACTTTATAAATGTTAATATGGTTTGTATTGGTGCTGACCATGGTTCCAAACTAACTGTTTCCAAACTAACTGTTTCCAAACTTTGCAAATAGGTCGACATTCACGTTCCAGTCCAGTTGCAAACCAGAGTTTCTTTATTGACAGAACCGTATCAATTGAAAGGTATTAATTTTTATTTTATACTGCCTCTGCTTTGATTTTTGTTTTTCTTTTTTTTTGTGAAACTATTCTTATGTTTTATTCATGTCTGTAATAGATATCTTTGTTATTTAATATTGGAATTTACATCTTCAGCTGGAATATGGAATTATGGACCATCACATAAACAAATAAAATAGCCAGTTCAGTTGTGAGTTGACAGGCTTTTTAAGTGCCAAACTTCTTTATCTTCATTGAACATTTTGATTGTTTTGGTTTTCTTCCTTTGTGTTCTTAAGCCGAGTATGAAAGAACTTCACTTGCAGTTTGTTAATTAAGCCTTCTTTTGTGTTATGTATATCCGAACATTCATTCTTCTCTTTTTTTTTCTTTTCGTCTTTTCTTCTCTTTTCATATTTAGATAGCAGCACATTTAATTGGATCTCCTCTTTAAATTTGCAATGATACCACTGATTCATTCTTTTCTGTTTAATTCACAAAATACTTTAATTTATATATGTACGTAAAAGACAGTATACCCCAATTGTATTACAAAGTACCAAAGGTTGTAGCTGACCGGCCTCTTTTCTGCAGGTTTAAAACGGAACAGCAGCTAAACTGTCAAACCTCTAGAGTTTAAAATCAAGGGTGAGGCATTTTGTTTTATATTTCTTGCTGGCGCCTTTTGTTTTGTTTGTGTTGGCTAAACAGATAAATAGAGATTGGCTGTGATTGTTTGCTTTCCTTTGCACAAAGACAGAGAGAGAGAGAGATAGCTGATATTCAGAAAAGGAGATACTGACATCATCTCAGTACGAGGTTAGTTGTCTCTGAGCCAATTTACTTTTTAATTTGTGAGTTGTGAGTTCTTTCTTTTTTTAATTTCTATATCTGAATTTGTGATTAATTTATGTTTCTCTTTTTAACTCATCTTATTTCTGTTTTGGTTGATCGATTAATGTGGGGAATTAATTTATGTTTCTCTTTTTAATTGCATTGAAACAAAGAGTATAGTTGTTTCAAATATTATAGAGTATCGTTATTTCTTTTGTTTTGTTTTGTTTGTGTTGGTGCTTTAGAAAGAGAAACTGGAGATTGGGACAAGCTTTAGATATATGATTTTGGGGTTACCAGTATATGGTTGTCCATTTTCCTATTGTCTTTTCAGTGGATGTAATTTTTTGACATTTAATTTGAAGTGAAGGCAATAATGATACTGATAGCTTAGATACTGACTGAATTCTTATGCGTTTAGCTTAATTGTACATCGATTGTACGTCTTACATCATAAAAAATAAAAATTCAGTTATCTAGCTTCATGTTTCAACTTCCACTAAGCTGTGCTGTCTTTGGTTATATATATTTTCAGGTATTTTGATCCATTTCAATTCGATCACTTATCAAGAACGATCCACACAGAAATAGAGAGATTTGCTGTGATTGTTTGCTTTGCTTTGCACAAAGACAGACAGAGAGAGAGATAGCTGATATTCACAAAAGGAGATTGTCACCTCATCATCTGAGTACGAGGTTAGTTGTCTCTAAGCCAATTTGCTTTTTAATTTGTGAGTTGTGAGTTCTTTCTTTCTTAAATTTCTATTTCTGAATTTGTGATTAATTTACGTTTCTGTTTTTAATTGCATTGAAACACAGAGTATAGTTGTTTCAAATATTATAAAAATGGATGGATTTGATAGATTTTATGTTTAGCTGTTTCAAAATTTTTTGGGTTTGTTACTTTCGGATTAGTTTGTATAGATTTGATCTATTTACTTACGAAACAGAAAAATAGATACTAGATCCAACATGTTAGTCTGTACATGTCAAAAATGGAAATCATATGAAAATATGGTTATTAATATTTATACTTGAACTTTCTGTTGTATAATTTATTATAAATTCATCTATTGTGAGTTTTGCTTCCCAGAAATAATTTCCTGAATTTTTTCGATTTCATTTCATTAGATTTTGAGTAAACAAACCTACCCCTAAATTTACAAGTGATAGCGGTAGACAATATACCAGTATCTAAGCTTTCTATAAGAGGCATTATGCATTTATCATTATTCAAAAAGAATGTCAGTATATTTTGTATTCAGTGTATCATCTGAATGCCAACAGTTCCGGGAATATTGTAGGGCAGGAAATGGATAGTGTATGTAATCACATAGATACGTATCTTCCAGTATAAAGAATCACAGCTGTGGCTTCATATATATTTTAAAGGAAACGTTGGCTAAATGCTTTTCAAATTCATTATCAGCTTTCCTATATATATTTTTTATATTTTATATATATTTTTTATGTTAAGAGGTTATTGTTTGGAACAGCACACCAGAGGATCACAGGATGATTGTTACTGATATTCGAATTAGAACAAATCTCCTGAACAGAAAATGAACCAAGTATGATGGTAGGGTTCGTATAAGTTCAGATTCGATGAGTAAAATAGAGGCAGAACTTGAACCTGAATTTCAAAGGTTAGGGCTAAACAAGAATACTTCTACTTTGGAGAGAAGATTAACTGATCTTGATGAGGTAAAAAGTCTATGCTTATCATTGCAATTTTAAGTCTAAGCAGCACAAATTTATCTTTTAGTAATAACACATCTAACTCTTTTCCTACTACTGAGGTAATAGTATATCATTTATGCATGTAAAGAAAGCTGCTGCATCAGTTTGGTCAATTACTATACTAAAAAAGTATTGTTCTTTTGTTCTCTAATTTTTATGCAGTTTGACGAATTGGTAGAGCTGGAGTGATCTGATTGCCAATATATGAAATTAACAATGAGGTTTTGTTCTAACACTATTATCTAATGTACTGAATATTGATTGTCTCTTTTGGTGGATTTATTTCAATTTTTTTGAGTAGTATGTTTAAAGCCCATGAGACTTAAGTGCATACATTTAAAAAGGTTTAAATAATTTCCCTGCAGTCCAAGCTGCTATCATCACAGTTGAAGGGGGTTATACCCTGGTGGAGATCTTCCCTTCCTGTCCAAGACCATGAGTTGTTAAGAATGAAGGTGTGGTATAACAAATCAGCTTATACTTGGTATCATATTTTTGCATAGAGGAGAAGAGGGAGAAAAAATTCTATAATTTTTTTTTTTTTTTGGGGAATACGCCTTTGCTTTCTATTATGTAACAGCTAATGTACAGCTTTCTTTAATCTTGAAAGATCTATGCTTTCTATTTATATAAAATTGATTTTATCTATTGGGATTGTTTGCAGATCTATTAAGAGTTTTGGTGAAAATTGAGAGCTTCGAAGCCATTCACAAGCAGGAAAAAATCATTAAAGCTTTCTATGGAGTCATGATTGCTCGGATTGATCCTGGAGTTGAAATCCCACTCAAACAGATTCCAATGGTCCAAGAGAAAATAATTCAAGTGTGTGGGCAGCTAAACAATCAAGTATTTGTAGCTTCTCAACTACTTGAATCAATGATTGAATACCCAACCCCAACACACGTTGAGGTACCACACTTAATTGTGCTAATATTAATTTCCTCTATATTGAAGTCAAATGTAGTGCCATGATGAATACTAATCTCCACTGCTTTCATTGATCAGGAAAGGATATTTCTTCCTTGCCTTGGTGGTGAATTGGACAGTGAGTATGATGAACCAGTTTCAATGAAACTGTCTACACACAATCAAGAAGAGCTACTAGATTGCAAAACACTATAAGACGTTTTAAAGAGCTTGGAAAAGAAGGTGCCTAACTTGAAAATTTTCACCTATGAACGATTGGATCGATTGAAAAGAGTGAGAATGTGACACAGAATGCGTTTAGAAGTGATGCAGAATACTTAACCTGTGAATGTTCTTTTCTGATTTTGGGTTGGTTTCTTATTTGAATCCTTTTCGTTTGATTTTTGTTGGTTGTTAGTTCAGTTAGGAAAAAAGCAATTTACAATTGTTATATGACTAGAATGCATTTATACTACCCGAGGCAAAGTGCGGTATCGCAAGGTTTGTTTATCTCAGATATACTGCATGTATGTCAACAATGGAAACTTGGAGCAGTAACTTCATCGAGGTATCCGTCACCATGGGTATCTCTATTTGCCTTTGATGCCAACGTGTTCTTCTTATTCAACGAGTCACAAGATATACTTTTTCGCATTCTTGCTTATTTACACAACGCCATTGAACCAAAGTTGATACATCGAGACATTAAGCGGAGGCTTCTTCTTAGCTGCTAAGTACTTTGTAAAGGAATATCCATTTGCGGAAGAGAGAGCAGTTACTGACTTTAGTTTGCCAAATCAAGTCTGACTGATAAGAAAATTGAATTCAAGAGGGAGTTCCGTCCAGGTGAGGTACTGCTAATGTCGCTGGATGCAATTGTTGCACGGCTAAAACAGAAAGCTGATTGTCTAGAGGGATACATATTCTATCACAGAACAATGTGGTAATGGAAATCAAAGGCTTGGAGGAATCAGATGATATTGAAGTACTTTCTAGAGCAATTCAATTGGGAACAATTTGTGTCTCTTCACAAAAATACTACTGCAATTGATGTAATATATGGTATTTTATCAGTTTGATCAATAATAAAGTCATTTTCAATTATATCTTTCATTATTGTAAATTATTACCAACAACAAATCCCCGCAACAAAGCGCGGGTATCATTGCTCGGACTTAAAATGTCTTCCCCACAATGAATCTTCCACAATTGTTTGTAAATTTTTCCTTATAACCCTTACCTATAGTATTTTATAGTATTTCCTTCCCTTTTTTATCTTACCTAAACCTCCAAAACCCGCGGCAGAGCGCGGGCGTCTATTCTAGTGTATATAAATGGGAAACAAAACACTAATGTCAAAGAAAACGATGTCAATTCAAAGATTACAAATCAGTACCTAAAACTGGACTGATGTCTCATGATTATGAACATATCGAAATGTCACCCAAAAATGATGTTTACAAAACTACTAGACATCGTTTCAACAAATGAAAAGCGATGTTCCTAGTAACATAAAACATCACTCTTAATAGATTAACTGATGTTGCCTAAAGGTACATACATCGTTCTCAGGAGAATAAGGCGGCAAGATGCACGAAAAAATGGACACGAACAAACAAAAAATTTTGGAGACTGATGTCTACGAGTGTATTAGACATCAATTTTGAAATTGTTATCGATTTAAATGTTCACTTAGGTATTGTTCGAGATATACTTTATAAAGCATAAAATGTGAAAATTTGAAGAATTAAATAAAGTTAACATATAAGATTATGATGATTATAATGATTATACATCGATTTGTTTTTTAGAATCGATGTTGGTTGTTGTTTGAGACATCAGTTAAAAACGCGCTTATACTGATGTCTATATCTTTTACATCAGCCACAAAGACATCGGTCAGAATTTAGTTTTACATCGGTTCTGGACTGATGTAAATGAACAGAATTCTAGTAGTGTTTCTTTGCTAAGAAAAACATATATAGCATGTCTACATGTTCAGGATATAGACATGCAGCATTGACTAATTTGTGGGCATCATATAGGGGATGCTACCAGAAGGGAAGGAAACAGCAGTAAAAAGACTATCTAGTAGCTCAGGACCAGGTGTCGAAGAGTTCAAGAATGAGATGCTGTTGATCTCCAATCTTCAACACAAAAACCTTGTTAGGATGATGGGTTGCTGTGTTAAAGAGGATGAGAAGCTACTGATTTATGAGTTCATGCCAAACAAAAGCTTGGATACTTTTCTATTTGATTAGTTTCACTAGTGTTTTATTTTAGCTGCAGTACTTTACTCATCTTTACTTATATTCCTTTTAATATATATATTCTTGAAAAGTTCTAGCATAGAGTTATGATGAACTCACATAAACTGAATTTACCAAGTCAAAAATTATCATAGAGTTTGACTATGGAAGGCATTAAGCTGTGCAAGTTTAATGCTTACCACTGTCAAATATTTTTGTGTATGTTCAGTTCAGATCTGTATTATGTACTCACTACTTTTCATACAAATGTCTCCTATCTTTTAACACTTAAAGTGTAGAAATCTAGTTATATTTAAGGCTAGAAGTCTAGTGATCTTGAATGTTTCTTTGCTACATGCTTGTGAAATATGAATAACATTACTACTCTAACTGGGTCCATTGAATATTTGATTAGATCCAATGAAGAGAGCAATGCTTAATTGGGCTACACGCTTTAATATTATTCAGGGTTTTGCTAGAGGTCTTCTTTATCTCCACCATGATTCCTATGTGAGGGTGATACATAGAGATTTAAAAGTCAGTAACAATCTCCTGGATGAGAAAATGAATCCGAAAATCTCAGACTTTGGATTGGCACACATAGTTTTTTTTTTTTTTTTTTGAGAGCAACGGAAGACTAATCCATTGATCGAAATCATGACGACCTCACTAGGTCAAGCATGAAGGGTACAAGCACCACTCATATTACAATGCAAGCTCACGAAGAGTACTAAATCCAAAAGAAATCCATACTTGAAAACTAAAATCCTAAAGGAACTGCTGAAAAAGAGAATGCAGAATTGAAAACAACTCCCTAACCTACACTGCCCAAAAATGGAACCAATGTCCTGAACATCTTGACGCCTAAGGCCCTTTTGGTGTACGTCGCAACATTCAACATACCCACAGCAACATCTAGGAACAGATGCAGGACAAAGAGCAGGACAGACCACCCCCAAAAAGCCCAAACCCGACCCAAGTGTGAGAAAATAGGGGAATTGGGCTATAGACCCAATTCTCTAGACTGCATCCCTGCAGCCTAGAAAGGTAGAGGCCCAAGGCCCACTACCCACAACCTACACGCCGCACACCCAGCCGCTGAATCTAGCCCTTCCAAGAAGCCGCCTGCCACCTCCAAATCAGTCCGGCGGCCTCCCCAGGCAAGGGACCGTGGCAACCATCTCGCCGCCTACGAAAGCCTGTGCTAGCGACTTGTTGCACTGACCGCCGATCCGAACGCCGATCTCTAGCAGGAAAGCTCCGATCTCGCGCCTCCTCTAGTCCCGAAACCACGACCGATCTCCTCCTCTAGTCCCGAAGCGTCTATCACTCCGACTGGAAGAATGGAAAACTGATGATGCAGGAAGAGCCTCCCCCGCAAGCCTGAAGCCTACCACGGTCGTCGACCACAACTCAGCCCGAAAGAACCAAACCGGACTCGACCACAACTCAACCCGAGATCGAAGTCTCGTCCTCCTTTGTCTGGAAAACTACGCCGGAGCGCCCTGTTGCAGATCGGAGCCAAGGGACGCCGCCGCACTGCTCACGAAACCTAGGTTTAGGTTTCGGAATCGCTTCGACTTTTTTAGAGCTCACGGTTTTTGAGGATTGGCACGCATAGTTGAAGAAACACAAAGTCTAGAAAATACAAAAAGGTGGTTGGAACATTGTGAGAATCAGTTCTATCAGTTCTTTAAGCCAGAAACCAAAAGAAACTATTTTTTCAGATACATACTAATGTGTTTATAGTGCAGTGGCTATATGTCTCCAAAGTATGCCATGGGTGGGCTATTTTCTGAAAAATCTGATGTCTACAGCTTCGGGGTCCTGGTGTTAGATATTATTAGCGGCAAAAAGAATGCCAGCTTCTATTTCTATGACCAACAGCTAGGCTTCCTTGCCTATGTAAGTTTATACTAAATCTTAATGTAAGTGTTGTCTACAGCTTTGCGGACTTGACAAGTCCTAACAACAATTGATGGGATCATTTTCAGGCATGGAAGTTATCGAATGAAGGCAGGGCGTTGGATATAGTAGAAGAAGTATTGAGTGATTCATATTCCTCATCAGAAGTAATGACATGCGTGCATGTTGGGCTTCTTTGTATACTCCTGCTGAGGATAGACCAACCATGACGGATGTAGCTTCAATTCTAAGCACCGAGAAAGATGGTCCACATCCAAAGAGGTCTGTATTCACTATCCAAAACTCAGTTTATCATCCTGGATCATCCTATGAAAATACAAATTCCTCCAGAAATGAAGCTAGCATTACAACGATTGAAGGGCGTTAAGCGACAGCAAATTGGTACATCAGAATGGCCTTTTGGTCATTCTCAAGGGGTTCTTATACATATTGAAGGTTTTCTATTTGGTAGTATATGAAGGTTTATTTTCGTTAAGAAGATGTTCCATATTGATGCTTTTATAGATTTTTATACACAAAAATTAAGTATGCACCTGATCTCCCAAATCAGAATTGATTGTCTTGTACTTTTTGTGGGAAGAATTCCTCTAAAATTGATTCATCTAAATCTCTACTATTAGAAATGGAAGCGTTTTGTTTGTTGTTAAAGGCTTCACCCAAATTTAAACTCCCGAAAATGCCCATGCCAGGGACAAAAGGTAACATGGTAAGCTACAAAAAAGAAAAGCAAAATAAAAATTAGAAAAAGATGTGAAAACGTGGGAGAGCAAAAATTAGAGTACAGTAGGGAGATGGCTTCACGTCTTCGCCCATGTTCAGTTTTAACTACCCATTGCGGTTTCGTACAAAAAACGAGTGGGAAATTTGTGGTTTCTTTTTCCAATTGATCTCAATTTCTGAATAAATCATGACCCATTTTAGCTTGGTCTTTCCCTTTTTATGTCATTGTTTGGTTGAGCTCATCTTATCAACTTACTTGGTATATGGACCATGGAGAAAGTCATCAACAGACTCGTCTTAACACTGTTGGACTTCGGTCAATTCTCTTACGCCAGGCAAAAGGACCCCTCTCTAGCTTTAATGAGGTTCAAACACACCACTTCTCTCAAATGAAAAATTATTGTCTTACCACCCCACAAAAAACACGCACTCTAATTCTTTAGTTAATTGTCTGTTTGTTGTTTGTTTTTTTTGTTTTTTTGTTTTTGGTGCTGCCGTATGAAAATAACTCTCTCAGGTAAATATCAGATTTTAATTGTGGATGTCAATTATTATAGATTAAAATTGGGTCAATTATGGTTACCCACCTCCCCGCCAAAAAAAGTAAAAAAGTTTCCATTTCACAGAAACAAGAAAGTGAAGAAACTTTACATTCTGGTGCAGTGACTAAAAATTGAAGAAGAAGATCGTGTAACCAAAAAAAAAAAATTGAAGAAGATCGAAGAAGCCGTCAATGGCGGCTTGTTGGGTAAAAGACTAAAAGCCAAAGCATTTTTCTCTCACTTCCCTTGACTCCTTTTAGATACTGAATTGTTTCTTCAGTAGATTTCTGAACATTGCTAAATTTCAATCTCTCACATCAAGTTCTAATGTATTCCAGCTATTTTTGATAATGATGATGATGGGTGTTATGATGATTCTTTAATGTTGAGATTTCTTGGTGTTGGTTGAGAGGTTGGTGGAAGAAAAGTGGTGGGAGATATTTATTGGGTTTCATTTACTTTCATTGAATTTCTTGTTGATGAATTTACCTCTCAGGATGAAAATATCATACACTGCTTTGCTTCCTTCACTTAAAAGTTTAATTCTATTACTCAATATTAATTGTGTCCATGGTTGAAAACAATGTTACAGTAGCTCACTAAGTTTGCATGTTACTGAAAACAATGTTACAGCACAATGTTACAGCAGCTCACTAAGTTTGAAGGAAACTCTCCACTTCATGCTTATTAAGGTTCATTGTCCACTTCAATGTTACGTCAGATTTGTCAAATGATATCCTAGAAGGATCTTAGATAATGTCAAATTTGCCCGCCATGACTTTTGAAGCATTTCTACGCTGAGTTCTGTGAAAAAGAAAATATTTGACATTGTTCTTCTGCAAAACATATTGGGGTAGGGATGCAACTGGGTGGTGTTACTTTGTTTTTCTTATTCATCTTCAGTTTGCTTCCTTCACAGTATGGCGCTGAAGTATATAACATAACTCCTTCACGCCCACTAGCAGAGGGACAAACTCTAGTCTCTCCTGGCCTAAGATTTGAACTGGGCTTCTTCAATCCTAATAGTTCTGCCAATAAGTATGTGGGCTTGTGGCACAAAAGTATATATCCCCGTAAATATGTGTGGGTGGCTAACAGAGATAATCCTCTTGCGGCTAGAGACACCTTCGTTAGTTTGAGAATTGGCAGCAGCGGGAGTCTGGAGCTTGTAGATGGGAAACAGATTTCTGTCTGGTCCGCCAATATATCCAATTGTTCAACTGCAGTTCTCTTGGATAATGGAAACTTTGTTGTCAAAGATGATATGGGAGCTCATATGTGGGAGAGTTCCAATAATCCGAGCGACTCACTTCTGCCAAGCATGGTGGGAAAACAGATTTTCTTGACATCTTGGAGAAGTGATAATGATCCATCAACGGGGATATTCAAGGCCGGATATTCAGCAGAGTTGCCATCACAATCATTCATTTGGATTAATGGATCTATTCCCTACTGGAGAAGTGGGCCTTGGGATCAATCAAAGTATATTGGTGTGACACCGGGAACAAGGTATAACTCTTACAGTTTTAACAAAATTCCAGGTGACAAAACTTTTATATATATAGACATATCTTCAGAAGGAGTACTCAGGAAAATGTTTTCAGAAAGTGGGAAGAACTGGTATCTTGACTGGGAGTCATGGAAAAGCCCATGCGATAATTATGGCGCCTGTGGACCTTTTGGGGTTTGCACAGCTTCTGACTCTCCAATCTGCAAGTGTTTGAAAGGGTTTATACCCAAGTCAAATGAAGAATGGAGCAAAAGAAACTGGAGCGGAGGTTGTGTGAGACGAACGAATTTGTCTTGTGAGACTAACACAAATGATTCAGTCTCATCAAAAGGAAAAGATGGGTTTTTGAAGTTGGAAAGAGTGAAAGTACCCGATTTTCATGAATATCTGAATTCTGTGTCTCTAGACATGCTCGAGGACTGCAAGATACAGTGCCTGAGTAATTGTTCTTGCCTGGCTTATGCATATGTTGATACCATAGGGTGTTTAGTCTGGTCCAAAGACCTTATTGATATGCAGAAGTTTCCATCTCTTGGAGAAGATCTTTACGTCCGCCTAGCACCCTCAGAACTAGGTAAATGATAATAGCTCTTGCACAACTCTTATACCACTAATTTTTGTTTGTATTGTAAGTTGATTTTGTTTTTTTATTTTCAGATGAAGAAAAGCCGATAAAGTTAATTGCCAGCCTTACAGCTATTGGATTTATGAGTATCTTGATTGCAATAGTCTTCAGTTTGCACATGTGGCGTGCCAACCAAAAGCGTAAGAGAACTAGATGACGGTGTCAATTAATTCATCTCATTATAAGAATTTGATATTGATCGTCTGTTATCCAAATGTTGCCTCCTGTTTTGTTCCAACTCAGTGATTGATAGTTTTATTTGCAAAATCAGGACACGTTGGATTAACAGCATGGCGCTTGGAAACAACTAGTATGATTAAGATTCAAAGAGATGGTCTTCGAGAATATATGGGACAACATGATTTCCCGGAGCTAAAGATATATGATTTTGATAGCATATCAATCGCCACGGACAACTTCAGCATAACAAACAAACTCGGTCAAGGAGGCTTTGGCCCAGTTTATAAGGTATTTTCTTTGCTAAGAAAAGCATATATCGCATGTTTGAAGGTCCAAGATCTATAATGACTAATTTGTGGACATCGTGTAGGGGATGCTACCGGAAGGGAAGGAAATAGCAGTAAAAAGACTATCCAGTAGCTCAACACAAGGAGTTGAAGAGTTCAAGAATGAGATGTTGTTGATCTCCAATCTTCAACACAAAAACCTTGTTAGGATGATGGGTTGCTGTGTTAAAGAGAATGAGAAGTTACTGATCTACGAGTTCATGCCAAACAAAAGCTTGGATACTTTTCTATATGGTTAGTTTCACTAATTTTTATTTGAGGTTATTTGATTCAAGTCTTTTTTGTTATATAAAAATTAGATGTAATCGGCACGTATTTTCTTGTTAATTGCGGTCCATTTGCCTTTTTTAATAGTCCATTTTACCCTTAGAACCAAATAAGGTAAATAATTTCAAATTCACTAATTAGATCACAAGTTTAGCTCAATTTTAAATTTTAAATTCAAGTTCCAAAATTTACAATTCATCAATGAATAATTTTTAGACAAAGAAGACTAAATGCATTCATATAAACTCAATATACCTAAGATGTAGGCCTAAGAACCAAATAAGATAAATAATTTCTAATTAGTGAATTAGATCACAATTTTAGCTCAATTTTAAATTTTAAATTCAAATTCCAAAATTTACAATTCATCAATGAATAATTTTTAGACAAAGAAGACTAAATGCATTCATATAAACTCAATACCTAAGATGTAGGTCTAATACTTATATACCTACATTAATTATAGGATGAAAAACATTAGAACAAAAATTCAAACAATATTACTTCAATTGTATCTATATAGTAGCTACTTAAAGTTGTATAGTAGAGATTTAATTTACCTAGACATACGAAGCAGGAAAAAAAATATAGAATATATTCCTAATCTAATCAAAAGGTACAAAGATGTATATATAGAACCTATACCTAATTAAAAGATAAAATGTATGAAAGATAAAATGTGCGATAATGAGAGAACCTTAGATATAGAGATATAGAGAAACTTAAATTTTTTTAAACTTGTGAAATCTTACCAATAAATAAGGCATGTAAATGTGAAATAAAATGTCTAATCAAATTCTAGGACAAATCTTACCTATAACACCATAATTGATTCTATATTAAAGGTAAGCAAAAACTTCTTACCAAATCTATAATAAAGGTAGCTGTGAATTGAAGATGTCCTCAATCTTACCAATAAATAAGGCATGTAAATGTGAAATAAAATGTCTAATCAAATTCTAGGACAAATCTTACCTATAACACCATAATTGATTCTATATTAAAGGTAAGCAAAAACTTCTTACCAAATCTATAATAAAGGTAGCTGTGAATTGAAGATGTCCTCTTAGTAAGACCTAAAAACGAACTAAGAAGGGAGAAGCCACACAAAAAAGTTACTGATATGAAAGAAATAGCTAGAAATAAGCAAAGAAATGAGAAGTATGTGTTGGAAATAGGATATGCATGGAACAAGAAGAGGAAAAAAACGATGATTCGGTAGAAAAAAGGAGGAGGCGGAGGAGGAAGAAGAACAAGAAGAAGAAGAAGACAATGCGTGATAGACAAGATCAAGGAAACATTATGTCTTAATATATATAGATTCATCTTTTGAATTCAATCAAGAAACTAATAATATAAATTAAATTCAACACATTAAATTTGCTAATTTTACATTAATAAGATTGCAATAATTTAGAATTACAATTAATATATTGGCTTTTACTGTTTATTGTGCAAAATATATTAAATAAGGGTATGTTAGGAATGAAAAATTTAGGTGTTGAGTCAGCAAGATAAAAAATGAAATAAATCAAATGTGGCAGCTGAGTCATAGGACCGCGATTAACAAAAAAATTCATCCGGACTGCATCCAATATGGGCTGTGAGTTTTGGACTTGGATCTAATTAACTCTTTTTATTTTAGCTGCAGTAATTTACTCATCTTTACCTATATTCCTTTTAATATAAATATGCTTGAAAAGTTCTATCAAGCAAAAAATTATTATAGAGTTTGATTGAGGAAGCCAGTCACACCCTGCAAGTTTATTGGTCACCACTATCAAATATTTTTTGTATATGTTCAATTCAGATATGTATTATGTACTACTCTTTTTTTTTTTACACTTAGAAGGGTAGAAATCTAGTTACACTAGAAGTCTAGTGATCGTCAGTGTTTCTTTGCTATGCTCATGGGCAATATGAATAACATTACTACACTAACTGGGTTCATTGAATATTTGATTAGATCTGACGAAGAGAGCAATGCTTGATTGGGCTTCACGCTTTAATATTATTCAGGGTGTTGCTAGAGGGCTTCTTTATCTCCATCATGATTCCTATGTGAAGGTGATACATAGAGATTTAAAAGTCAGTAACATTCTCTTAGATGAGAAATTGAATCCAAAAATCTCAGATTTTGGATTGGCACGCATGGTTGAAGAAACACAAGGTCTAGAAAATACTCAGAAGGTTGTTGGAACACGGTGAGAATCAGTTCTTTAAGCCAGAAACCAAAAAAAGCAATTTTGTCAAATACATACTAATGTGTTTGCTGTGCAGTGGCTATATGTCTCCAGAGTATGCCATGGGTGGGATATTTTCTGAAAAATCTGATGTCTACAGCTTTGGAGTCCTGGTATTAGAGATTATAAGCAGCAAGAAGAATACCAGCTTCTATTTTTATGACCAACAACTAGGCTTCCTTGCCTATGTAAGTTTATACTAAATCCTAATCAATGTCATTGTTGTCTAAGCTTTGTAGTTTTGACCAATCCTAACAACAATTAATTGGATTATTTTCAGGCATGGAAGTTGTGGAATGAAGGCAGGGCGTTGGAGTTTGTAGATGAAGTATTGGGTGATTCATATTCCTCATCTGAAGTAATGAGATGTGTGCATGTTGGGCTTCTTTGTGTACAGGACAATGCTGCGGATAGACCAACCATGACGGATGTAGCTTCAATTCTAAGCAGCGAGAAAGATGGTCCACATCCGAAGAGGCCTGTATTCACTACCCAAAACTCAGTTTATCATTCTGGACCATACTATGTAAATACAAATTCCTCAAAAAATGAAGCTAGCATTACAATAATTGAAGGACGGTAAGCAACAACAAATTGGTACATCGCAATGCAATGCCTTTTGGTGATTCTCAAGGGGTTCTTGTATATATTAAAGGCTTTCTAGTTGGTAGTATGTGGAAGTCTTTTTCGTTTAGAAGATGCTCCAAAAGTCTATATTGATGCTTTTACAAATTTTATGCACAAAATATTAAGTATGCACTTGGTGATACCATTTTTATGTAGTCTAATACTTTTTGCTTTATTTTGTGTTGTTTTAATTTTTTATCTTTTGATGGAACTGGAATGCATGGTCTCCTAAATGGAAATTCATTGTCTTACACTTTCATTGAAAGAATTCCTCTAAAATTGATTCATCTAAATCTCTATTATTAGATATTTGAAATGGAAGCATTTGGTTTAGTGTCAAAGATTTCACCAAAATTCAAAACTCTCACAAATACACATAGAGGGAAAATATCTTATCTTCCAATATTTTGCAAAATTTATTTGATATCATCAATTATTCACAGAGAAGATTATGGAATATGGATGTTATGTAAGGGTGTAAAATTTTAAAAACAGTTTTTAGTCAAGAAATGACCTAATAGAGGTAGCGTGACCTGTTTGGAAAAAATGCCTTGAGGTGAAACTTCCCAAGGTAGATTTGAGTGAGGCGAAATCTCTTTAGGAGAAATCTGGGTGAGGAGAAATTCCCTGAAGACAAATCTAGGTGAGACGTAATTTCTAAAAGGTAAATATGTGTGAAGAGAAAACCTCTGAAGGCAAATATGGGTGATGAGTAATCTCTTTAAGGCGAATCTAAGTGAGGAGAAATCCCATTAAGGAGAATCTAAGTGAGGAGTAATCCCTTGAAGGAAATCCAGATAAGGAGTAATCCTCTCAAAGAGAATCCGAATGAGGAGAAATCATGATGGACCAATTTCAACAAAAGAAAATAAACCCGATGGAGCCATGTTTTAAAAGATAACTTACTCGCTTCATCTTTCTCTATTATATGGATCATGTCACCCAAGATGAAAACCACGGAGTTAGAATAGTTGGTCATGTTGCTCAAGAGAAAATTGTTTATGGGAGGAGGTAAGTTGTTTTAAGGCCTCATTTGGTTCGCTGAATGGAAAGCTTGGGAATAGAAACTTGATCATTTCTTGTGTTTGGCACGCCCAATGAAAGGAACAACAAAATAGGGGGGAAATGGATCCTCCCACACCCTATGTGATTCACTTTCCCTTCTACGTTTCCTTCATTAATTGCACATTAATTGCCTATTTTAAATGTTATTTCAAACACTATTATTACCAATTTATCCAAGAAAATTTTGAATCTCGAAGTGTTTATGTTTTTATATTAAGGATACTATTGGAAATTTGATGTTGCTTACTTTCCTATTCATACACAAACCAAACATTGGAAAGGAAAGTAAAATGCATATTCAGATTACTTTCCTAACGTTCCTAAACATTGAAAGGGAAACTAGTGGGAACCGAGGAAATCTAAAAGAGAGAGCTCAAAAAAAACTCGGAATTCTCTCGATCTAGGTTTTTCGGAATATCACTCATCCAACGGCGCTCAGGTTCGGTGAGCTTTGCCTCGCCGCTAATGGGCCGCTTCCGGACGGGAGTTTCTATTCGCTCGGGGAGATCTGGAGAGAAGTTCTGAAACTCAGGGCTTCGGATGGGTGACGGTGGTGAGTTCTAAAGGACATCGCTGGGTGGGGTTTGCATCGTGTAAGGATGGCATGCTTCGGCGAGGCTCTAAGGATCTGGGTGGCGGCGGGGTTCTGATGGGGAGCGGCGGCGCGGCTCTGAGGAACTTTGCGGCAGTGACGATCTAAGAGATCAGGCAACAGCTTTCGATCTTGGAGAGGGGTGCGGCGAAGCAAGTCTGATTGCGGTGGACGGTGGTGTGTCATAGTCGGGCAGGCGCGACTTGGTTGGATGGGTCATCGTGGCACGAACAGGGCGGACATGGGGGTGGTGTGCGGTGGTGCACGGGCAAACTCATGTGGACGATGATGCTTTGGGCCTTACTCCAAATCCTGATGGGCCTTGGCTTTTTGGGCTTACTCCTTTGATACCCCATTGAGCCTTTAATTTGGACTAGGGTTTTGCCTTGGCCCATCACTATGTTTCTTAGCTTTTTGTCTATTTTACAATAAGGTTTTGTTTTCAGGGACAATCTACGCACCTTTGTGCATCTAGTTTTAGTATTTGGTCTTGGTCTTGTCGGCTTAATTCTCAGTGTCTCTAGTTGTACACCAATTGAGGTCTCTAAGCGACTAGATTTACTGGTCATGAGTTAGGTTGGGGAGGCCGGATCTTTCTAACGCCTCCGGCGTAGTACCAAAGGAGGATCCCGCTATGTCTCGATATTTGATTGTACAATGAGTAGGTTTATTTCTATGTACCACTGTGGGTACTACTACTATCTTCTTGTCTGTCTAGTTGACAGCGGAAATGTATGTAACAGCCTATTCTGGCTTTGATGAATATATATTCGCCCACCGGCTCTTTTTTAAAAAAAAAATAAAGGGAAACTAGTAGGAAATTTAGGTGGCGTTTGGTAACGTTTTCAAGTCATCTTTTTCATTTTATAAAATGAAAATGGCTTGAAAATGTGTTCGTTGGTCTGTTTTCAAAAATGCAGAAAATGATTTTTGAAAATATTTTTTTTATTTTGCTCGTAAAACAGGAAAACGACAAATAGACGTTTTCACCTTTTCATTCTCATATTTTAGAAAACACGGAGTTATATTTTCCAAAACAAAGAAAAAAATGAACGTGCTCTCTTCTTCCATATTCTCATGTCGCTATCTTCTTCTCAAGTCTCTCTCTCATCTCTAGTCGCCATCTTCTCTCGTTTTTGAAAATTGTTTTCGGAATAAGCTACCGGACACATTTTCGGATCTCAAAAATCCAATATTGTTTTCTCGTTTTCATTTTCAAAATCGATTTTTGAAAAATCATTTTTAAAAACGTTACCGGACAAGCCCTTAGTTTCCCATTTTCATGGGAAATGCCACAGAACCAATTTCCTTTCCGCAAATCAAACGAGACCTAAGTTTTTACTATATCAATTTTGGCACAAAGCACAGCGGGACCTCAAATCACCTAAGATGAATGCAACAATTAATGTGGCTATGACACTTATGGATACAATCAATATGGAGAAGTAAATGACCAGTTATCCAATTGAATTTATCCTTATTATCTTCTTATATGGGAAACAGTCGACAGTTTGAAAGAGATTTATTACTATCATTCATCACTACAATTCGTATTTTATGGGTCATATGTTTTAGTTTGATTATTGTAATTTCGTAGACTAGCGAGCGATTTTTAAATCATTTAGAGTAATTTTTTGGATATAGATGAAATTGACATACATATCTATTTATATATAAATCCAATAAATTGACTCTTCAAAAAAAAAAATCCTCGATATCATTTTTTTTTAAAGTTCCGATAGATATGTAAAAACTGATATTTTAATATTTGATCATGACCAACCGAGAGGTTCTTAGGCAGAGCAGACATGTCACGTGGCGGTACTCCCAACCAATAAGTGCTCATGAAGGGGGTGTTGTGGATATTCTATTTTAGAAAATTACTCATAAGTGTCATTTTAAAACTTTAATTAGCCATAAGGCTAGCTAATTTTTCTTGTACATATAAGGCCACTTGTATTTTAAGTTATTTTATTTCTGACCATTTTGCCCTTCCTGAAAGAAAACCACGGCATCATTCATTCTCTCTCTATTGCAAAAAAGAGAGTCATTCTCTCTTTCTTCTCTCTCCCCCCGGTGAGTAAGCCCTTCCTCACGATCTTGCTCAGCTCCGGCAGCACCATTCCTCACCATCTTGCTCGACTCCAAAAGCATAGGACTGTCGGATGTGACAATGCCGTCGTCCCGTTCTCACCCGGAGCCGACCCGAAAGGAGACGAGTTTGAGTAGTTCGGCCTCGAATTTTGAATCCAAATGGCAAGCCCATCACCGCATCGTCCAACTCCGGCAACCTGATGCTCCCACCATGCGAGGCGAGGAGGCTGAAGATAAAGCTTCAACTGATGAGATCGAGCGCGCAAAGAGCTCTGAACGGCCTGAATTCATCGGCAAAGATTGGGTCCGGCATCGGCACCGTCGTCAACCACTTCCAATGTGGAATCAAAGCTGGTTTCTGGTTCGATGGAGGTTTTAGGGTTTCCGACGGAACTTGGGGCTTTAATTGTGAACTAGGACTTGGATGAGATCTGTTAGGGTTCAGATCGAGTCATCACAGCGGTGGTGCTTATGGGGACCCGGAGATGAACTTCAGGAAGGTTAGAATTTCACTTGGTTTGATTTAAAATAAGAGAAATTTCTATGATGTTCAGTATCGTTTTGTCTTATTCTGAATTTCTGAGCATTATAGATCCTGTGATTTAGTTCAATTCAATCGGTTCTGACCGTTATGAACTAAGGCAGTGCAGAAATGAGATTATAATTTAGCATTAAATTAACTATAAGCTTCGATTGTGCTTGCTTGGTTTCGCATATATATGATTTCGTATGTGATGCTCTTTATGTAGTTGGTGTCATATTTGTTATTGGATTTGACAAGAGTGGTGATCACCTTGCCATTGGAGATCGAGGCGGTTGCTGTGGAAAATCAATGCTAGTTTAAATGTTCTTTTTGGGAAACCATGTTGACTCTAGATGCTTGGGCAATGTTGAATTTTGTGCTTTTCTGGTTTCTGTGATCAGTTTAAGGAAGCTAAGGTGAACAAAGTAAAAGAAATGAACCCTGGTCCACTCACGAGTTCAGATAGTGTGCTTCTGTCTAAAAAGAGCTTCATCAGTATAGAAGATAAACCTATTGTGGAATCTTGAGATCAGTGATCAATGTTTCAATATTATAGAAATGAAGCCACCGAACATAGACGACCTGACGGGTAGTCTCTCATTCCCTCCTCTAGTCTTTACACTATCAACATGTATAATAAGCTGGTTTTGTGCAATTAGTATCTATGTCAGTAGGTTTTTGTTACTGATCCAGTAGCTTTGTACATATGTTATAGTAACTTTATATACCTATGTTAGTAGCTTTTATTATTGGTCCAGTAACTTTGTACATGTTTTATAGTGGCTTTATGTACCTATGTCAGTAGTTTTTTTTTATTGGTCCAGTAGCTTTGTACGTGTGTTACAGTAGCTTTGTACGTGTGTTATAATAGTTTTTGTACCTATCTCAGTAGCTTTTTAAATTGCTTATTTTTTATTATCAAGTTGATAAAGAGTGCCACCTTTGCAGCGCAATAGTAGATTGCTGTTTTTAATTTTCATTTCCAATACTAATATTTTGTTGTATCTTTGTTCTTGCAGAATTCTTCCCCTTTGCATTTGTAGTAGTAGATTCCAAAAATCATGTGAATTTGGATATTGAAGCCTCCATTGACCAAGAGATCATTCGGCCAACCAAGAAATGTGGAAATGAAGTCTCATGCTAAAGGTTACAAGATTATGCCTATGGGTTTAGAGTGTCACCATTGAAAAATGATAGTAGCATTAACACATTGACAATAACGTTATACAACTATTGTAATAGATTTTCACAACTAGAGTAGTGGCTTTTTACAACTACGAAAATTGCTTTTTACATAGTGATATCATTATTGAACCCTGCATACTTTTTATATCATTGAATATGTTTTCTTTTCTCGATTGCAATAGCATTTTTGTTTTGGTTGTATTCTTTATATTTCTAGCTTTGTTAGTCTCTGAGAATAGCTTTCTCAATCTCTGGGGGTAGCTTTTGTTTTGCTTGGTAATAGTTTTTGTTCTGCTTGGTTATAACTTTTGGCATTGATGAGAGTATCTTTTGTCATTGGTGAGAGTAGTTTCTGGTATTGATGACAGTAGTTTTTATTATTGGTGTCAGTAACTTTTAGTGTTGGTGATAGTAACTTTTGTTGGTAGGGATAATATCTTTTGGTTTTAAGGAGCGTAGCTTTTGTTGGTGACAGTATCTTTTGTTGCTGATGACAGTAGCTTTTGTGACCTCGTTAGAAATTTCACTAGCGTAGCTTTTGTTACTGGTGATAGTAGCTTTTGTGACCTCGCCGGAAATCTCACCAGCGTAGCTTTTGTTGCTAGTGACAGTAGCTTTTATTGCTAGTGATAATATCTTTTGTGACCTCACTAGAGGTTGCCGGAAATCTCATCAGAGTAGTTTTTGTTGCTAGTCACAGTAGCTTTTGGTGTTAGTGACAGTAGCTTTTATGGTCTCTGGAGTTTGCCGGAGACTCGCCGGAGTTGGCCGGAGTCCCGTCAGAAGTTGGCCGGAGGTCCGGAGTTGACCGGAGACCTTGCCGGAGAGGAGAGAGAGAATAGTTGTTGACTTTTTACTCTAGTGGCATTTATGTAAATATGTTAGTTTTTATATCCAAAATATAACACCATTTTTAATCTAGTGGCCTTATGAGGGAAAAAATTAGTTGGTGGCCTTATGGCTAAAATAACATTCAAAGATGCACTTATATGTAATTAACTCGTTTTATTTTAATTAAACATGGGTAGTTTCAGAATACAATTAAAAATAGAGAAATATGATTGGCTGAGCATATCACGTGATAGGTATGTTTGCCCTGCGCTCTACCTAAGAATTTCTCTGACCAAAATTTACATCGTTGAGTTATTTAACTTTTTGAGACACAACCGCACCATTTATCGATGCAACATTAGGCAGGGGTTTTAATCCATACCTGTAATTCTTTGCTTGTTTATAATAATAACTAATTATATTGATTTCTTTTTAAAACCCCATGTCCCGATGATCTTATTAACTTATCACTACTAGAATAAGTTAATCACACAACAGTCATCACACAACACATGAGTTTTTGCTGTTGTCTGAGTTAATCAGACGACAGATTTTTTAAACGAGTAGTTTTTCACTTTCACCTCCACTCATCTAACACATCGTCATTTGTTAAATTTGAGAGATTTCAGACAACACTAACAAGGACATGTGTTGTCTGAATAATGAAAAAAATAAACAGACAATTAATTTACATTTATTTTTTCTCACTCACCATTAATACCCCTCATCCTCAATCCCGTTCACCCTGTCACCCTCGTCGAGCCTCTCAGCCTCTATCTCACTCACTCTTGCTCTCACTCACACTCGATACACTCTCAGTGGGTTGTCTCCGTCGATCGAGACTCACCCTCGTTCTTCTTGGTTTAAATCTTCTGGGTTTCATAACTCATCTTTGTTCTTGAAGACTTCACCTTTCTATTTCTCTCCCTTCCAATTCAAGACCTTTTTTTATTCTTCTTCACCTTTTCGCGCCACTGTTGCTCGGAAACTTTGATGGGTTCTCTCTAATTCCAACTCTTCTGAGGTTTTTCTGGAGCTGCTGAGCTTTTTGACTTGAGGGAAAGGTGATCAAACTCCGTCTCTTTTTGTTGTTGCAAGAATCATGCTTTTTATATTAGATTTTGATTATTCAGTGGCTAAATTCAAATTGATTATTCAGTGACTTCAACCTTCGATATAGCAGACCCACTCAGGCAAAGATTGAAACACAGAGAGAAGACTGCGATTCACACAGATTTTAAGATGGTAAGTATAACTCTGCGCATCCTTTTCTTTCAATTTTTTGATTATGCGATGAGTGACGACTATTTCGTTTGAAATTTCTGATTAGACGATGGCGGAGCTGAATCTGCTAACCGCCTGCACTTGTTAATCCACAGAGGAGAGACTCTTCCTTCTTCCTCTCTCAACCCAATTGCGTCTTCTGCAGGCCAACTCGCTTCCAGAAATGAAGCCCCAATTTGAGGTTATTTTCTGGGGTTTTGATCTAATTTTCTTTACAATTATACTTGAATATGCAATTCGATTGCCTTTTCCTTGCTATGTGTTTGTATGCAAATGTTAAGTTTTCAACGACATGAGAATTAAAGAGACCATACATTCAATGTACAATTTGATTAAAGTAATTGAAAGATAATGAGATAATGTAGTTTTGTGTTAGGTAGGTGATGATTGACACTTCATGAACATAATTTGATGTAGGTGAAATATGGTTCTTTCGCAATTGTTTAAGCACTTGTGATATAGTTGGAAGGACTCAATTTTATTGATTTAGATTTAATAAGAATAGTTCACTGGGTTTTTTGGACAAGCCTCTTCTTCTATGGAAACAAGAGCATAAGATATGCTTCCAAATTCAAATAAGAAAAGAAGAGAAGAAAGAGGAGAATTTGGCAGCTTAATGTAGATTGTTACTGGTGTAAAAATTGTTAGCTTAATTTTTTCTCCAGGAATTATTACTTAAAGATCAAATGTGTTTATATCTCATACCATCAGGCAGTGCATTTATTGAAAATTTGTGATCATTAGCTGAATTGCAATTTCAATAAATAAGCATGGGCTTTCAAACTCTCAACAATTGTGGCATTGGAGATAGAATATGAGGAGTATGTCTTGTTTGCTGGTATTAATTTGTGGCTATTTTCAATTTTCTTGCTGATTTGTAAAGTAATAAGATAACTGTAAGCATTATCTGAAGGAGCTAGGACATTTTGAATTGAATTTTGCTTTGTGAAAATCATGGGAATGGTCTCAAAACTTATGATTAACAGATAGTTGCTGCTCTTTAGTTTGTTCGTTTCGTTTTACTTTTCCTTCAGTGTGGTTCTTAACTCAGGCGAGTACTTGATTACACGTATTTCTATGCATGTAATTGTATCTAAAACACTAAAAATTAGTTAATCCTCTAATCAATTATTATGTAATTAATCCATTTTTATTTATTTTGTAGTAAATAAGCTGAGTTATGGATTTCGGAAGAAGTTGTGCGAAATTGGAGCTAAATGGAGTTTACGACAAAATAACGAAAAGTCAACATTAGTCAACCATGATCAACTCGAGCGAGAGAGTGGAATCCAACCCATGAGGTCATATGTGAAAGTGTCGTGGGAAGAAAGAAAAATGGAAGAAAATAAGAAGAAAATTGCAGAAAGACAAAAAAAAGGGGTGGTACTAATTGACTAATCGATTATTGATTATTTAATCAAATGTGATTAATCAATTGATTAATTATCAATCTCACCTCCGGCCATTCACGTGGTGCAGCACATTAATTGCCTTGAGCCAATTGAATGCATACAAGTGGCAGCTCCCATTCTTCTTTCTCACAACCACGTGCCTGATTTGCTTCTTCCTTCCTCCCACCGAAACTCACCGGATCACTGTTGGGATTTCCTTTCCTCTCTTATATGACAACAGCCACATATATATATTCTGACCCTAGAACAGGGCCGCCACCATCAATTATCTTCATCATCCCTACCAACAGTAGCCGACCTCACACCATTACCCTCTCTCTCTCTCACCCTTTACCAAACCAAAACCACCCCTCCACACCATCACCTCACCAAGACATCAAGATTTGAGATTGAGTACAGTGGAAAACCATAAATCAAGGCTTGTCATAATTGCTCCATAGCAATTTGTGACTTGTTCTTGTTACTTTTCACTCCTTTTCACCTTTACCTCTGTAATTGATGTATATTGTTGTTGATTTGTGAATGGGTTGTGAGTAGTCTATTTAGGAAGCTAGAGTTTGAGCCCTAGCATGAATTTAATGTAATAAATATGTTTTGATTTAATGGAATAATGGTTTTCAATTTCGTGTTTGGCATATGTTTTATTCTATAATATTTGGCTTAGATGCATGATTAGGAGCTTGATTAACTCTTGAATGTGTAAATGAGCATGTTTAGAACGAATTAGGGGACCTAATCACTTCTCTAATTTATGGCTAGGACACTTGTTTAGAACATAGTTAGTTACAATACCAATTTTGATTACCGTATTGGCTAGCTTGGGAACTTTGATTCTAGGACTCTTCGCCTTTTGGTGCAACTAGAGGCCCTAATAAGGCTCTAGATTGTCCCAATTGAGTTTCTACGACCCTTGATCTGGAGTAGGAATACCCTTTAAGGAATTTAATGACCCATGAGCCTTGAAAAGCCTTGGGTACGGTTCTTGATGTCATTATGAATTGAATGACCATTGTCGGAATATATTTATGCATTAAATTTGGCCAGGTGGATACCCTAGTGACCTAATTTCCAATTCTTGATAAGTTTCTATAATCTTTATTTCTTTAGTTGCAATATTAATTTTCAATTATCAATTTTATATTCCGCAATTAAAAAATCAAATTTCACAAACCACTTTCATTGTCCATACCATTTGGTTGTGAGCTTCCGCATTTATTTGTGGTTCTCTTGACCCATTTTAGGCTTGATTGTTCCGAGCCGGGCATGTAAATAGCTTGGTGCTATTTTTCTAGGTTTATTTGTTAATTGTTGGTGACCTAGTAATCGGGATAACCAAGGATTGGAGTTAGCTTTTCAATCCTCGTGGTACGATAATTTCGGGTCCAAATATTTCCCACTTCTTTGATGACCGTGCCCTTATTGCGCGTAAGTTGCAATTAAGCACCAAATTCAGTACTGATAGTAAATTGCTTTCCTTTCTTGATCATAGTAATAGCCGGAGGCTTCCTATCCACTATAGGGATCATTCGTCGCCTCGAGGAATTGCGAGGCAAAACCTTTTCTGCTAGTTAGTGCCAAGCTTGATCCCAGTAAGTCCTTTCATTAAAACTTCATTCATGATCATATGAGGAACCAAATCAACTAGCTACTTAAAGTCTAGTTAAATTTTGATAATTTCTATCCAGCTGCTAGCTAACTGCAGGGGCAGTTTTTGTTAGGTCTTAATGTTTTGAAGCCACTATGCTCTTGATTTAATTATATATATATATATATATGAATACATGAATATGTAAGCAACATACATATTCAACTGAGCAGCTAGCAGGACCATGCAATTTGCATATATATATATATATATATGTATATGTATATATTAATCCTTGTATAAGAAAACTGCGGTGTTCACTTAATCAGTAACTGGTCATAAAAAGAAGAATTGGCAGCAATGGGAATTTGGAGCTCGTAGACGAGAAAGAGAGTTCTGCTGTCATGGGTCTATTGATTTGATATACATAAATGACTAACACGATGTTTAACTTTCAAGCCTTGTATAAGAAAACTGCGGTGTTCACTTAATCAGTAACTGGTCATAAAAATTTTACTAAACCACCATTAGGTGTAAATCTAATAGTTGAAATTAATTATTATTAAGTTGCCTTGTTTTGTTTTTCATGGTTAGATATACTAATTTTATTAGTCAGTTATTGAATAGGTAAAAACTGTTGTTGTATAATTTATTTTGACCTTTTTAGTTATTTTTATGCGATTTTTATGACGAAAACAAAAGGACCAAATAAGGAAAACTTATAATCTGGACCCTTTGGATGCCAGTCACCTAATCATACTCATTACACCCAACACCTAAAGCCCAAAAAGAAAACTTTAAATTGTACACCTTTTGGAAATTTTGGTGAAATTAAGAAGCAGATGAAGAGAGCCATCCATGGCGGCTTTTTGGCGCGCCGGTCGGCATCGTATTAGATTCACCGGTCCACCGTCAGTTTCCGAATTCTTCACGGAGTTTCTGAGTCGCCTCCACGCTTACTCTGTTCTCATTTCCTTTCAATCATCTCAGGTATGTTCGATTCTTGTTGGCTTAATGTAATTTTTAGTAGCACTCGAGCTTCCATTGATGTGAGTAAGGAACTAAGAAGCTTTCTTCCTCACTGAGACTACTGAGAATTCAATTCAATTCAATCATCCGAGGCTTATATTGATATTTACTGGGTTTCATTTACTTTTTCTGAATTCCTTGGTGCTGAATTTACCTATTACATGATTTCTTTGCATGTAATCTGGGTCTCTCTTAGGATGAAAATATTATACACTGCTTTGCTTCCTTCACTTAAAGTTCAATTCTTTTTCTCAATGTTAATTGTGTCAATGGTTGAAAACAATCTTACAGCAGCTCACTTACAGTTTGAATGTTATTGAAAGTGACCAGAGAATATAGTGAGATGTTTACTGTATCTTTGGTGTTACAGCTCAAGGTGTCCACAGGCTTACTTGCCTAACACGCTCCGTGTTTGTTGAAAAACTGAAAGTGGCCATAGAAGATACTGGGATGTGAGCTGTATCAATATTATAATGTCATTTAGTCACATTGAAGTTTACTGATATAAGCTTTTTTTGGTTTACAATCAGTCAATCACAATTAAAAAACCGAGGACAGCCTTGAAAATGAATATGTATAATGTAGAGTGAACAGAGCTTTACTTATGAAATTCTTCCAAATTGTCATTGTTTTAGCAGACGCACTATTGGGATGCCAATGGTCGTTGGAACCAAGAATGTAAGTCTTTTCAGTTTCTGCATGTTTTTTCCTTCCTTCAAATTGTATTTGTGGTCCAAAAGAAAATTGTCAACTTGATGTTTATCTAGGGTTATTGTTGCAAGTCTTGGATTACTATGTCATTGAGTCAAGTGAACTTCTAGAAGGAACTTAGATTCTCAAATTTGTCTGCCATGAATTTGAAAGCATTGGCAGAATTATCATAGAACTTCCTCAATTACTTGTTCTAAGCTAAGTTGTGTGTGGCCGAGGTGCTTTAATACTTTCATTAGCAGAGCTATCCTTGTGAAACAGAGAGTAATTGACATTGTTCTTCTGGCAAACATATCTGGGCAGGGATGCAACTGGGTAGTGTTACTTTGTTTTTCTTATTCATCTTCAGTTTGCTTCCATCACAGTATGGCGCTGAAGTATATAACATAACTCCTTCACACCCATTATCCGAGGGAGAAATTCTAGTCTCTCCTGGCCTAATATTCGAATTGGGCTTCTTCAGTCCTAATAGTTCTGCTAACAAGTATTTGGGGTTGTGGCACAAAAGTATATTTCCCCGTAAGTATGTATGGGTGGCTAACAGAGATAATCCTCTTGCAGATACAGACACCTTGGTTAGTTTGAGAATTGGAAGCAGTGGGAGTCTGGAGCTCGTAGATGGAAAACAGAGTTCTGTCCGGTCAACCAATATCTCTAATTGTTCATCTGCAGTTCTCTTAGATAATGGAAACCTCATTGTCAAAGATATTATGGGAGCTGTTATGTGGGAGAGTTTTAATAATCCTAGTGACTCACTTCTGCCAAGCATGTTGATGGGATACAATAGTTGACAGGACCTGCCCCGGATTTCACCTTGAAATCCGAAGTGGCCCTGCGGGGCCCACCTTAGAAGAAATTCTACCAAGAATTTGGCGGAACTTCCCCTAAAAGTGGGCTACCAAAAACTTGTAGAAAAACATATATACTTCTAAACAATTCACCCTTAATCTCCTGGAGCCACCCTGCTCCCCAAATAACATCAACTTCCATTTCAAAAAAGTATAAGTATCAACTTGATAACTTGATAACATGAATCCCACAGGTTATCAGAGCAACTCTAATATAACAGATAAATAAGGAAAATAGAAATAAAATGAATACGCGGAAGCTACGTTGTGGACTATGCCTCGACTCCATGTACGCCCGACCACGACTAATCTAACCTGCACACTGGGCATTTGAAACCGAAGGGCCCAGGGGAAAATAATTGAAAAACACGTTAGTGTGAGTGGACAAAAATAAACAATTTTAAACAAAGGAGATTTTATACTTTCCCACATTTATTTCTTTAAAAATCCCCGATGCATGCAATGATTAACGAAAATAAAACAAGAGAAGTTCCACTCATGAAAACCGACTAGCCCCGCTAGTCACATACGGTTTAAAAGAAAAAGTTGGAACTCTGATACTCAAGGAAAATAAGACCAGCCCCGCTGGTTAAACGAAAATCGAGCTAGCCCCGCTAGCTTAAGTAGTAAAGTGAGTAGGGGAAGGCGATAGCCATATGAGTGAGCCACCCAGGCTCGGGTGATAGCCTCCCAGGCTAAAGTACTCCCATTACTCCCGTAATATACCATTATGCCACTATGTGTAGCGATAGGATACTGGGCTTCAGAATTACTGTCACATAGACAGTAACCAGCGCCACAAAGGCGGAGGGCTTCGGTGATCCCATCACCTCGCCACAAAGGCGGAAGATCAATGCTAGCAATGATAATAGTCACCCAAAGTATGGCAACAGAAAATCCGAAAACCAAGTAAATCCATAAATACATAAGGCTTCCCCATCTCTCGTAAAAGAATTTCCAATGACTTGTCCCACACGCCAAGATAATCTCAAACTCAAAATAAATAGGAGATAAATAAATATAAAGATTTACTCCATCGAAATCTCATTTTGAAATCTCATAAAAATCTCAAATCAACGAATATAAATATAATATAAATAGTATAAATCCGGAAATCACATCGGAAATAAATAAATAAGGTAAGATAAGCATAATCCAATGACGTGACCCCGCACGCCATAAAATCTTCAAATAATCAAATATCCAAAACCATTTCTGAAAATAACCATACGCTCGGGAAAGTAATACGATAAATAAATTATAACCTCGAAATCAATTAAATAAATGCATGCATCATTCTTTGAAAAATAAAAGTCCACTCACAGTGATTCAAATGCAATAACCGTCAACTTATCCATCCCAAGTCAAGAGCTTGGAAATTCCTCCGTTCAATCATTTTGATATTGAGCTTTTTATTCTATCTCAAGTAGTCACGCTCAAGTCCTTAATAAAATATTAAACCCAATTAGTAACTTAATAATAATGACAACTTCCTTAAGTAACCAAAACGTGTTACGGGTAACCATTTCCGAATAATCCACTTAACAAAGTAAACTCATTTGGAGTATGGTAGTTACACCATTTTCAGGTTATAATTCAAGTTAACCATTCGACTTTATAACTTAGCCATTAAACCTTAAATGTAAAATTCATGATCACCGTTTCCACATGATTATGTCCTTACAGAAATTCCCGGATATGGTAGTATTAGAATATTCCAATTGGCAACTCGTTTCATTAATCTTCATCGAACAATCGATTTAACTTGCTCAAATAAAATTTGTCATTCTCACAACAATTTCCCCTTAACATCAATTTCAACATTCAGTCACTTGCCAAACTCGTCAAAACCGACCCATTCAATATTCTCCAATACCTTAATTATTTGGCCAAACTACTTATCACTTCCAGTAAGACATTTCCACAATGATAAACAATTCGTCACTTCCCATCTTGCACAAGCACCACACTATCAAAAATATATGTGGAACCATTTTAATTGCAAACCAATAACTCCGTCAATTCAATAATTTGACCAAACTAATTATAGCAATTATAAGATCACCGAACCAAATCCCTTACCAACTCTTCATCTCCAAACAGAGGGCCAATTCTAAATAAGTGTAGTCATCCACCACCAACAATCACTCGAACTCCTAGCAACAACAGCAACATTTAACAACAATCTTCAACCAATTTATATCTCAAAATAGAGTTCCTGATTCTTACCTTCATTATATATCAAACTAAACCAATGCCCATTCCTTTCTCCAAAACTTCAGAACACATAAACCATAACCTTCACACAGTCCACAATCCATCAACAAAATTAGGGTTTCTTATCCCACACCGAAACAGAGGTTTCAACCAAAGAAATATACGAAAATTACCTAACGCAGACGACCAAGATATCCGGCGACCCACGCGCTAAAGGCGGCGCTTACGGTGGTTCTATGTGGCGTTAGGCTTCTGGGTTTTGAAGGCTAGTAGTTCGTGAGGCCTGGACTACATCCATGGTGGAGATGTTGCTTAGACGTGGCTGGAGATTGAAGAACGAAGAACCCAAACTTGTCGACTCCGGCAATGGAGCATGCTTCGGTTTTTCAGGCCGGCTGGTGGTCAAACTTTTGGGTTTTGATCTTCGTTTCTTGTTGAGTGCAGAGGTGATGGCGGTGTGGTGAGATGGTGGCCGGAAATCAAAAGGAAAAGAGGAACAGTGGCGTCGCAGCCATAGTTGCCGCGTGCGTAGGCTGGAGGCGGTGTTTGTCGGTCATTCTTCTTGGGTTGGGTCGCCGTCCTTCGCTCGCTTTCTTGGTGGTGGCGGTGTAGTGGAGTGGTAGCCAGAGTTGGTGGTCTTCGATGATGGCAGAGGAAGAGAAGAAAAGAGAGGGGTCGGGGATAAGAGCGGAAGAGAGGCCGTGCGGCCAAGAGAGAGAGAGGAAGAAATGAGAGAGGTTAGGGTTTCTTCTCTTATATAGTTGACTTTGTGAAAAGACCATTTTGCCCTTCCAACATCTCCGAAAAACTCCGACGTAATGTTTCTACAGACCATATCTAATTCATACGAATTCTGATTTAGGCGTGCTACGTGTCCACGAACTCAGTTTGACGTCCTCTACAACTTTCATGAATGAAATTTTCTCAATTAAAGAACGAAACAAAAATCAACTTTTGGTCAACGAAAAGCACCGAAACGAAGTAAAAAGTGAGAGTAATTGTTGTTTATCGCCCGAATAACTAGTAAACCGGTAAATTTAGGTTCGGGACGTAACACAAGTGTTGACGCCTAAGACCATCTTGGTGTACATCGCCATTTCTCAACTAGCAAGTAGCTCCAACCAAGGGCAGGGCAAAGTGACAGTACTTATTGAAAGCAGAGAAAAAACTTAGCTACCTCTCAACAGCCCAAAACAAGCCCAATCCATAAGTTGAAGAAAAGAAAAAGGTCACCCCAGCAGATGCAAACCAGCCCACTAGCCCACTGCCCTAGGCCCAGCCTAAGCCCTAGTTTGAAGCTAGGGTTTCTAAATCAGAGATAGGGCTCAAACCAGTCCAGTGGACCTCCGTCACCCCCTGAGCCAATTTCATTGGCGTCACAGACCCAGACCGCCACGAAGACACCTTTCCGATCGATGTTAAGCACATGAATCTTCCTTCTCCCTCTAGATCGACCTGCTATGAGCCATCGTAGATAGCATCCCATCACCGATCTGGAGGTCGACCACGATCCTCCTACCATTGCCTTGGTTTAGAGAAGAAACTTTGAAACCCCGACTTGGACTCAAATTACTACGATCATATCACTGTCGCCAATTCCAAGCACGATTTGTTGAAACACACCCTCAACTGCCTCAGCTTATAACAGCCGAGAGTGGAGCTGTCGAACCCCTTGGTCAAGATCACAACGTAGTCACTCGAGAAACAGTGGCCTTTCCGAGCCTACACCGCCGTCATCTATGCCTCTACCTGGTTTGGGGAGCACAAAACTCATTGCTGCCACCACGAAACATAGGTTTCACTTCTCCGGGTCGCTCCAAAAGTTTCAGAGGCCGTCTTTACTTTGGTTTATTATGCAATTGATTTGCTGTGAATGAAAGAAAATGATGGATTACTTGTTATGATTTTCATTTGCAGGGTTATGACTGAAGATTGAAATATCTGTGAAATCTTTAATATATCCTCTGATACATTTCTTTTTGGAGTGACTGATACATCATAGAGGGAAAATATCTTATCTTCCAGTGTTTTTGCGAAATTTCTTAGATATTGTCAAATATCCTCGATATATAAGATATTTAGGATATATTCCGATAAAATGAATAATTATCTGTAAAATATGACGAGAGAAAAAAAAAATTACTCAATTATTCATAGAAGATTATGGAATATGGATGTTATGTGAGGGTGTAAAATTTTAAGATTTTAATCAGGAAATGACCTAATAGAGAGGCAACGTAACCTGTTTAAAAAAAAAATGCCTTGAGGTGAAACCTCCCAAGGCAAATTTGAGTGAGGCGAAACCTCTTCAAGGAAAATTTGGTGAGGAGAAATCCTCTGAAGACAAATCTAGGTAAGATGTAATTTCCTAAAGGTGAATATGTGTGAAGAGAAAATCTCTCAAGGAGAATATGGGTGATGACTAATCCCTTCAAAGTGAATCTGGGTGAGGAGAAATCCTATCAAGGAGAATCTAAGTGAGGAGTAATCTCCTCGAAGGAAATACGGATAAGGAGTAATCCCCTCGAAGAGAATCCGAATGACGAGAAATCATGACAAAGCAATTTCAACAAATTAAAGAACAAACCCGATGGAGCCATGTTTTAAAAGATAACTTACTCACTTCATCTTTCTCAATTATATGGATCATGTCATTCAGATGAAAACCACGAAGTTAGAACAGTTGGTCATGGTGCTCAAGAGAAAATTTTTTATGGGAGGAGGACTAGAGGTGCAACTGATGATCAAAATACCACGTTTGCTATTGCTTAAGTTGCTTTAAGGCTTCGTTTGATTCGTAGAACGGAATGTTTGGAAATAAAAACTTTATCCTTTCCTCTGTTTGGCATGCTCAAGGAAAGGAACAACTTTCCTGCATGAAGGGAAAATAGGGGGAAAGTGGGAGGATCCCACATCCCATGTGATTTACTTTCCTTTCTACTTTCCTTTCATTAATTGCACATTAATTACATATTTTAAATATTATTTTAAAGATTATTATTACCAATTTATCTAAGAAAATTTTGAATCTTGTAGTGTTTATGTTTTTATATTAAGGATACTATTGGAAATTTGATGTAGCTTACTTTCCTATTCATGCACAAACCAAACATTGGAAAGAAAAGTAAAATAGATTTTCACATTACTTTCCTGACATTCCCAAACATTGGAAGGGAAACTAATGGGAAATTTAGTTCCCATGCTCAAGAGAATGACCAAGGAACCAATTTCTTTTCTGCAAACCAATTAGGCCTCATTTGACTGTATCAATTTTGGCACAGAGCACAACGAGACCTCAAATGTCAACTAAGATGAATGCAACAATCAATGTGACTATGACACTTATGGATATAATCAATGTAGAGAAATAAATGACCAGTCATCCAGTTAGATTGATCATTATTATCTTCTTAATTATAGGGAAATAGTCGGCAGTTTAAAAAATATTTATGACTATCATGTTCCTCACTATAATTCGTATTATATGAGTCATATGTTGTAGTCTGATTATTGTAATTTCGTAGACTAGCAAGCGATTTTTAAACAACTTAGAGTAATTTTTTTTTAGAATAAGAGTAATTTTTTGAATATAGATGAAATTGACATATATATATATATATATATATATAGATGTAAATCCAATAAATTGACTCTTTAGAAAAAAAAATATATATATATCCTCAATATATATATATATATATATATTTCAAAGTTCCGATAGATATGTGAAAACTGATATTTTAAAATTTGATCATGACCAACCGAGAGATTTTTAAGTAGGGCAGACATGCCACGTGGCGGTATGCCCAGCCAATCAGTGCTTATGCAGGGGGTGTTGTGGGTATTTTATTTTAATTAAATATGGATAGTTTCGAAATACAATTAAAAAAACAAAAAAAACTATGATGGACTTGGTGTACCACGTGACTGGTACATTTGTCATACCTAAAAGTTTCTCTAACCAAAATATACACTGTTGAGTTATTTAACTCGGCACCTCACCACTTGGGGTTTTAATCCGTACCCGTAATTTCTTTACTTGTTTATAATAATAACTAATTATATTAATTTCTTTTTAAAACCCCGATGATCTTATCAACTTATGTATATGGAGAAAGTCATCAACATACTAGTCACACTACCACAAAACTGAGCTATAAACACCATTCACAATGGTGTGGATTGAAGTAAAAGACAACAATGATTGGTGTGTAATGGCAATAGTCACCATCTTAGACACCAAAATTTGAATGGTTGCCATTGCTGGCGTGACAAAGACTCAAAAATGCACTATCATTTTTTTGGTGACTTACAAACTGTGGGCCCCATCATCAGAAAACACACTATCTAACAATGGTGACTGCAATATTTCAAATTTAAAAAAAAAAAAAAATTAATATACAACCTCAATAGTTGTTATCAAATCACTTTTGTGAAAGAAAAAATAAACAAATCTAGGCATGATATCTACAACTTCCACTTCTCCTCCATGGATGACTGCATAAACAAGCCGCATAAACAAAGATCACATCTACAATTCATAGATCATCGTCATGACTGCAAGTAATATTCTCCAAGACTGAAAAAGATCAGAGAAAGATGTTAATTTCAACCTGCCCAAAGGATCGCCATCTAGAATATCAGTTCCAGCATTGTAGATTATGAACACAGGAGCAAAATTATGAGCAGCAACCTAACATTCATATAAAGTTATTGAGTTCACATGGAAGTACTTTTAATCAAATAATTACACAACCAAACAGTGTCTAGAAGAAAAACTATTGCTAAAGACTGTCATATAGAAAACGGCAGCACATGACTTGTAAGTATATACCTCAAGAGCTTCATGTAACTTTCTCAAGTACTCTCAAGGGATTATGTTACACAAAGCCATGGACAAAACAACTACAATCTGATATGATGATGGGATAATGAAGACTCACCGCTCCTTCAATCCTGAAAATGTGGGCTGCTATGCATGGAGACCCTGTTTCTGCCTGGAATCTGCAGAGGAGCAAGCATTGTTATAGAAAAGATAGGTTAAAGATGTGGACAACCAAACAGTTAGAGCAGCGAGCTTACATTAGGAGAGAGACCCGCAGCAAACCAATGCCCACCACCAGGATGATGATCTACCCTTATGTTTTGAGCAACAGGCTAAGAGAAGAGAAGAGCGCAATGAGCACAAAAACCATGAAGAAGAGAAAACGAAAATAGAAGTAGTTAGTATTAACAAATGCAAACCTACTTGTCTTCCATTCATTGTTTCTTTTTTCCGTTGATCTAGATAAAGCAGAAATGCAGGATATGAACAAATCTTAAGAACCGAACCATATAATACTGAAATTACTCACTGAAGTAAATAACTCTTGAATGTCAGCAATCATGGTTCACATAAAAACCTATGATTTAAACAAATAACTGTTCAATGTTCAGTGCAGCAAATAATTGTTCCTATAAAATTCATACCTGAATCCAAAGTAACAGAAGCTGATAGCACACTGTTCCCAGTGCCTACAGAATCAAACAATTGAATTTAGACAATTGTAGAGCAGCATTATCACACAAACTATGATCTGAATATGAAAAAGAAAAGCACCGAAAACAGATGAAACCAAAAATCAAGATAATAAACTGTGACAGGTCTACCTGAATAACAATAAGAGATGAAGATAATGTTAATCAACAGACAGAAGAACAATGGCAGTGAAACGATACAAAATTCCGTCGAACACAATCTGCAAAACCCAAAAAAAAACAATAATGAGATCATGAAAGTAATTATAAAACAGATAAAACAAAAGCCAAAAAACAATTCACATGTATTAAGATAGACCCTCCCCTATTCCTAAATTGAAATTCAGTGATACCTAAATAAAATCGAAATACTCAAACGATCTTACATGAAAATCATCGCAAACCTCAAATGTAAAACCAAAATCTTACCTAAAAGTGAATATAATGTGAATATAATCCAAATACAAACTGGACATCATTGAATCAGAAAAAACCTTTTAAAACAACACATTGTAAAATAACAAAAATTAAACTGAATTTAAACTGCCCAAAGATTGCAAACAAATTTATAACCTCTTTCATAAAAACTACATTGCTCCTCCCTAGAGATTGCAGACAAATTTACAACAAATAATGAATTGAAAACAATAACAATAGGCAAACTCTATAAGCCCTTGCATGAAAACTATACTGCTCCTCCCTAACTAAATTGCAGACCAATGAGTGCAAACTAACAAACTACTCCTCCTTAAAAGCAAAGAAGATACAGCTCCCCAACAAACGACACCACCTTAAAGTGTATAAATTTAAGCAAAGGACATTAATCTTATCTAGGCCAAAAGTTGTATAAATTTCGGCCTTATCACACAAAATAAGCCAAGCTAGTAAAAGTTGCACCCTTTCCAACCCTATGCCGATGCAAACTGCAAGGAATTCTCAAGTGATAAAACCTTGATCTTCTACTTACAAGTTTCAAGTAAAGATGGGAGAGGGAAAAAAAAAAATGAAAAACACATAATTCAAGCAGAACAGTAGACAAATACCAACTGATCAAAGAAAACACACACAGCTTCCCGTCTTCTTCTTCTTTCTTCTTTCTCTTGTTTCCCTGTTCTCTTCTCTCTCTCTCTCTTTTTACTGTCGCCTCCTCTCTGTCGGGGGAACAACAAAACCCATAAGAATAGTTACGCGGCTATGATATAATCTGATTTTCATTGTTTATATACATACAAGTGAATAACTTGACTGTTACGCGGCTATACCAAAAATGGTCACCTACAGCCTACTGAGATACCTAAGTCGGTGTAAACTATAAACAAGTGAGAGGTAGAATTATAAGAAGTCATCGAGCTCCCTTATTTCAAATTTTGAAAGACAAATTTACGAATCTTCTTGGTAACAGAGTATTCCACTATGTATGCAAAGGAAGTAAACAAAAGAGGGTATCTCAATTTCTTATTTAAATATATAGCTGACAAACTCACTTGTTCACAATTCTCGAATCTTCTTGGCACAGAAAAAATTCACGTTTACAGTGGCAATCACCACTAAGATGGCCAGCACGAATCTGTTCCAGCATGAATTAGCTCATGTATCACTACTTGGTTGACCTCATCTTGCATGTTCATGTGATTACTACACACCATTATCTGAAAGAAAATCATTCACAAAACACAGCAAAGAAATTAGCCATTTTGTTCAAATCCCCGAAATTTCTTGCTATTATGAACCGCCACAGAACACACCCTTACAGACACAAAAGGAGAAAATTAAAAGAGCTGGAGAGCAACCCAAATGACGCAAACACTCATCCTAGGAATTTAGTCATTCCTCAACTACAAAGTGAAGTTTGTCACATTTGTAATAATCAAAATCATTTCAATTTCAACACAAAGTAGTCGAAACAAAGAGAAAAGGTCAAATGTATAGTACCCATCTGCGGCGGGTGTATACTCCGGCAATCTTCTTCTCGCAATGAACGGCCCAGCAAGACCCGTCTAATATCCCACACCCAGATTTCTCCAGATGCTCCAGCATAAACTTCACCATCGGAGCAGATCCAAACTCGATTAAGACTGATGCTCCAGCAGAAACTTCACCGTCGGAGCAGATCGAAAATCGATTTCTCCAGATGCTCCAGCAGAAACTTCACCATCGGAGCAGATCCAAAATCGATAGTGGGGGATCTGCATGGATTTTGGATCTACTACCTTGTTCATGATTGAGAGATCGAGAGATACAGGAAGGAGAAGGAGGACGAGAGAGAGATCCAAACAGGAATTAGCGTTTTGTTTCTGAGGAGAGGGCTTTGCCCTTGATTTCACCTTATCAGCTTATCTACACAAAGACGCGTTTGGTGAGTTGTGAATAGTTAGACAAATATTTGTTTTAAATTGCAGGGACACGTTTAAATATTTGTTTTAAATTGCAGGGACACGTTTGTGGGCTTTGGTGAGTGTCGGACCAAAGAAAAAAAAGGAATGGTGAGTATTTTTTGGGTGCTGTCACCATTGATGTAATTGTGGGGATTGAATGGTATCTATAGGCCATATTTGTTGTAGTGTCATGACGCTGCTTGACTTCCCTCAATTCTCTTACGTCAGGCAAAACAATCCTTTTCCAGCTTGATGGGTTCCGTTCAACCGTATGACCTCTCAAATGATAAACGATTCTCTTACCACCTCACCAAACAGGCAAACATAAATGCACAATTTTTTACTTGCCTGTTTTTTTTTTTTTTGGTGTGCTGCTGTATGAGAGTAACGCGGGTAAATATAAGATTTCAATTGTGGATGTCTAATTAAAATTTAAAACTGGGTCAATTATGGTCACCCACCTCCCCACCAAAAAAAAAAAAAATTCCCATGTCATAGAAACAAGGAAGTGAAGAAACTGAAGAGAAAATGAAGAAGAAGGAAAGCCGTCAATGGCGGGTTGTTGGATCTCCGGCAGGCGTCTTATACTCCCTAAAACCATTCAACTTATCAAAAATCCAAAGCATTTTGCTCTCACTACCCTTTACTCCTTTCAGGTACTCAATTGTTTCTACTCTAAATTTCAGAACATTGCAAAGCTTCAATCTTTTCCATCAAGTTCTAATGTATGTTGGCTATTTTGTCATGATGATGATGATGGGTGTTATGATTCTTTGATGTAGAGATTGATTGGTTTTAGGTGAGGGGTTGGGGAAGAAAAGTCATGGGTGATATTTACTGGGTGTCATTTACTTTTTCTGAATTTCTTGGTGCTGAATTTTACCTATCAGATGATTTCTTTGCATGTAATCTGGGTCTCTCTCAGGATGAAAATATCATACAATGCTTTGCTTCCTTCACTTAAAGTTCAATTATTTTACTCAATATTAATCTTGTACATGGTTGAAAACAATGTTATAGCAGCTCACTTACAGTTTGAATGTTACTGAAAGTGACCAAAGAAGATGGTGAGATGTGAATGGTCTCAAATGGCGTGCTGTAACAATGTTACAGCTCAAGGTGTGCACAGGCTTACTTGCCTGACACGATTCGTGTTCGTTATTTTCATCCTAATTAGTATGTTGAAAATCTAAAAGTGACCAAAGAAGACAGTGAGGTGTGAACTGTATCCATAAAATGTCGTTTAGTCACTGTGAAATTTACTAATATATGCTTTATTGGTTGACAATCACAATTAAATATCCCAGGTTTGGTTAGAAATTTAACAGCCTTAACAATGAATTTCTATACTTTAGTGTGAACAGAGCTCTGCTTCCGAATTTCATTCTTCCGAAATTTAACAGCCTTAAAAATGAATTTCTATTCTTTATTTGTCATTGTTTTCACAGACACACTATTGGGATGCCAATGGGTGTTGGAACCAAAAGTGCTCGTCTTTTAAATTCTCCAATTTTTTTTTTTACTATTTGTCTTAGATGACTTCCTATAATTGTGTTTATAGTTTCAAGATGCAAGCTTTCATTGATGGAGGAATTAGAGGGCACGTTGTATTTTTTTTTTGTGGTCTAGAAGAAGATTGTCAACTTGATGCTTATCAAGGGTTACTGTTTTAAGTCTTGGAGGTACGTTGTTAAGTCAAATGATCACCTAGAAGGAGCTTAGATTATATCAAATTTGTCCCCATGACTTTGAAAGCATTGGTAGAACTATCATAGAACTTTCTCAATTATCTGGTCTAATTAAGCTAAGTTCTGTGTGGCCTAGTTGCTTTAGTATAGCTATCCTTGTGAAACAGAAAATAATTGACATTGTTCTTCTGCAAAACATATTCGGGTACCGATGCAACTGGGTAGTGTTACTTTGTTTTTCTTATTCTTCTTTAGTTTGCTTCCATCACAGTACGGTGCTGAAGTATATAACATAACTCCTTCACACCCATTAGAAGAGAGACAAACTCTAGTTTCTTCTGGCCTAATATTTGAACTGGGCTTCTTCAGTCCTAAGAGTTCTGCCAACAAGTATATAGGCTTGTGGCACAAAAGTATTTATCCCCGTAAATATGTATGGGTGGCTAACAGAGACAATCCTCTTGCAGCTGCAGACACCTTGGCTAGTTTGAGAATTGGCAGTAGCGGGAGTCTGGAGCTCGTAGATGGGAAACAGATTTCTGTCTGGTCAGCCAATATATCTAATTGTTCATCTGCAGTTCTCTTAGATAATGGAAACTTTGTTGCCAAAGATGTTATGGGAGCTGATTTGTGGGAGAGTTTTAATAATCCTAGTGACTCACTTCTGCCAAGCATGTTGCTGGGATATGATGGTGGTTCTGGAAAACGGAATTTCTTGACATCTTGGAAAAGTGAAAATGATCCATCAACGGGGATATTCTTGGTCGGACTGTCAGCAGAGTTGCCGGCACAGTTGTATAGTTGGATTAATGGATCTACTCCCCACTGGAGAAGTGGGCCATGGGATAAATTAAAGTTTATTGGAATACCCACAATGAATTCTCAGTATCTATCTCCATTTACTCTTATTGATAATGTGACACAGGGTACCGGGTATATGTCTTACAGTTTTGACAAAATTCCCGGAGTTGATAAAACTCTTGCATATATGGACATATCTTCAGAAGGAATACTGCGCAATTTGTATTCACCAAGTGGCAAGAAATGGTACTATGACTGGCAGTCATCGGAAAATCCATGCAACAATTATGGTGCCTGTGGACCTTTTGGGGTTTGCAAAGCTTCTGAATCTCCAATCTGCAAGTGTTTGAAAGGGTTTATACCCAAGTCAAATGAGGAATGGAGCAAAAGAAACTGGACCAGAGGTTGTGTGAGACGAATAAATTTGTCTTGTGAGACGCACACAAATGAATCAGTCTCATCTAAAGGAAAAGATGGGTTTTTGAAGATGGAAAGATTGAAAGTACCTGATTTTCATGAATATCTGACTTCTGTGGTTCTAGACTTCGAGGACTGCAAGATAAAGTGCCTGAATAATTGTTCTTGCCTAGCTTATGCATATGTTGATAATATAGGGTGTTTGGTCTGGTCCAAAGACCTTATTGATATACAGCAGTTTCCATCTCTTGGAGAAGATCTTTATATCCGCCTGGCACGCTCAGAACTAGGTAAATGATAATAGCTCTTGCACAAATCTTACAGCACTAATTTTTATTTGTATTATTTGTTGATATTATTTTTTATTTTCAGGTGAAGGAAAGCCGATAAAATTAATTGCCAGCCTTACAGCTATTGGATTTATGAGTATCTTGGTTGCTGTAGTCTTCAGTTTGCACAGGTGGCGTGCCAACCAAAAGCGTAAGAGAATTAAATTAAGGGGTCAATTAATCTAGCACATTAGAATTTGATATTTATCATCTGTTATCCAAATGTTGATTCTTGTTTTATTCCAACAATCCAACTCAGTGATTAATAGTTTTTTTTTTGCATAATCAGGACATGTCAAATTAACAACATGTCGTTTGGAATCAACTAGTATGATTAAGATTTATAGAGACGGTCTTCGAGAATATATAGGACAGCATGATTCCTCCGAGCTAAGGATGTATGATTTTGATAGTATACTAATCGCCACAGACGGCTTTAGCATCACAAATAAACTGGGGCAAGGAGGCTTTGGCTCAGTTTATAAGGTATTTTCTTATATAGCACTTCCAACTGGTACCTTGTACAGGAAATAATGGAATTATTGATTTGTGGAACTCGTGTAGGGGTTGCTACCCGAAGGGAGGGAAATAGCAGTAAAAAGACTTTCTTTCCTAAGGAAAAAACATATAGCACTTCCAACTGGTACCTTGTACAGGAAATAATGGAATTATTGATTTGTTGAACTCGTGTAGTGGTTGCTACCCGACGGGAGGGAAATAGCAGTAAAAAGACTTTCTAGTAGCTCGGGACAAGGTGTGGAGGAGTTCAAGAATGAAATGCTGTTGATCTCCAATCTTCAACACAAAAACCTTGTCAGGATCATGGGTTGTTCTGTCAAACAGAATGAAAAGTTACTTATCTACGAATTCATGCCAAACAAAAGCTTGGATACTTTTCTATACGGTTAGTTTCACTACTGTTTATGTTCAGCTGCAGTACTTTACTCATCTTTATCTTATTCTTTTAATATAATCCTTCGTCTCTAATCTTTTGTAAAATTCTCCTGAAAGTTCTCTATCTTCGTCTATTCTTTCAATATAGTTATGAATGAAATCTCAGGAACTAAATTACATAGTCACAAATTGGTCATTGAATTTTTTCTCGATTGACACAAAGTATCATTGAGTTTGACTAATCAAGACATTCAACATGCAAGTTTAATGCTCACCACTATCTAACATGCTCTGTGTTTGTTCAGTTCTGATATGCATTATGCATTCATTACTTTTCATACAAGTGTGTGTCTATTTTTTAGCAATTTATGATTAGAATCTTGTTTGAACTGAATTTTAAGGCTAGAAGTCTTGTGATACACTATGTTCCATTGTAGTGTGTATGGGAAATATGAATAGTGTTGATGATAGCACTCTAATTGGATGCGCTGGATATTTGATTAGATCCGACAAAGAGAGCAGTGTTGGATTGGGCTAAACGCTTTAACATTATTCAGGGTGTTGCTAAGGGGCTTCTTTATCTTCATCATGATTCCTATGTGAAGGTGATTCATAGAGATCTAAAAGTCGGTAACATCCTCTTGGATGAGAAAATGAATCCAAAAATCTCAGATTTTGGGTTGGCACGCATTGTTGAAGGAACGCAGAGTCTAGAAAATACTCAGAAGGTTGTGGGAACACGGTAAATATTAGTTTTTCTGTTACACACTCACATGGCATTTTATTTAAGCCAGAAACCAGAAGAAGCAATTTCATCAGATACATACTAATGTGTTTGCTGTGCAGTGGCTATATGTCTCCGGAGTATGCTATGGGTGGGATATTTTCTGAGAAATCTGATGTCTATAGCTTCGGGGTCTTGGTATTGGAGATTATTAGCAGCAAGAAGAATAGCAGCTTCTATTTATATGACCAACAACTTGGCTTCCTTGCCTATGTAAGTTCATACTCTAAATCCTAATGAAAAATAGTTTATTTTATGTAGTCTAGCTCATTATTTAGCTTAAACCATTAAGTTGAAGCCAGCCCCGGACTTGAGATTTTGAGGCTTGAGGCGAAAAATAAAAATGGGCCTACATTTTTTATAGAAAAGAAAAGAAAAAAAAAGTTACCAAAAAAACAACTGAAAAGAAAAATAAATACACAATTGAAAGGAGATTCAAACCATGAATGCAACTTGCCAACTAAACCAATCTTATTGTTTAGCAAAAAACATACATTTTATTTACTTAATATTTTTTTGAAATACCCTAGAAAAAAAATTAGGTCCGATGAGATATTTGGCCTGAGACGGCCGACTCACGAGTCTCATGTCAGGTCCGGCTCTGGTTGAAGCTAAATACAGCACTGTCTTAACAAGTCTTCACAACAACTAATGTGAATATTTTCAGGCTTGGAACATGTGGAATGAAGGCAGGGCATTGGAGTTAGTAGATGAAGTATTGGGTGATTCATACTCCTCATCAGAAGTAATGACATGCGTGCATGTTGGGCTTCTTTGTGTACAAGACAATGCTGCGGATAGACCAACCATGGCGGATGTAGCTTCAATTCTAAGCAGCGAGAAAGTTGGTCCACATCCAATGAGGCCTGTATTTACCATCCAAAACTCAGCTTATCATCGTGGACCATCCTCTGAAAATACTAATTCCTCCAAAAATGAAGCTAGCATCACGACGATCGAAGGACGTTAGGCAACAGCAAATTGTTGCATCAAAACCCATAGTAGATAGACCTCATTGATGCTTTTACAGTTTGTATATACGGCATGTACGTGAACACTGTCTTTATTTGCATGAAGTTGATTCCCATCAATGAATAAAAGGATGTTCAGTTTTCTTTACCTTTATTTTGAAACGTTCTTTCATCGATGCTCTAAATTTTTAGTTCAAAAATTAACTGGAAACCTTTTTGATGATGTGGTATTGTGGTTCGAGATTTTGATGCCTGTCACGTAATCATTCATTCAGTACACCCAACACCTAAAGCCGAAAATGAGAACTTTAAATTATGAACCTTTTTGTGCACCGACCGAAAATTTTGTCAAATTAAGAAGCAGAAGAGCCAGCCATGGCGGCTTTTTGGGCGCCGGTTGGGGTTGTCACAGCTCCGCCGTCAGATTCCTATTTCAATTGCAGCTCTTGGAATGGCGGTTCGGCCTCCTTAGAACTTCCAAGTCCATGCTCTCACTTCCCCTTGAATCCTCTTGGGTATGTTCTACTCTTTTAATTTCTGAAATTTTTTCCTTTTTGTTCTGTAGTGAGATTTTGTAAGAACCCAAGTGAAATGCCATACTTCTTTTTATTTTATTGTTTGGTTTAATGAACTCCACTAGGAAGTAGGAACCTATGAATTTTGTTTTTTTGGTGAGACTGGGAGGCAGGAATTATTCAAAGTTTTGTGTTCATGACTTTGAACAAATTGACAGTACTTTCTCCATTAGAAAATGAAATGTGCCTTATGTGAGATTGAAGTTTTCTTTCCTATACATGCTATTATAAAAGTGCTGCATCATTCATGCCACACAGGAAGCAGAGAGAGGAGAGAACCAAGTACACTGGCAGAAGCTATCTAAAATCTCTGCAACAGTTTAACAGAAGCACAGAGACAGAGAAGGGAGATAGTCTATTATATTAAGCAATTCTGCTCTACTTCTCCTCCTTTTTACCTGTGAGTATCTTCTTTGACACTCCCCCAGATATTGTTGCTAATTCAATTCTCATAAAAAAGCCAGCATTCAGTGTTTGGCTTCGTCTGAGACAACTCAGACAAGTCTTTCAACTTACAAGTTTATATTCAAGTCTCTCTGTAACGTAAATTCTTTGAACTTGAAAGTTCAATAATACTCTGCAGGAAAACAAAAAAGTAACGGACTGCTCTGGTTTCTTGTTTCAAAGGTTAAACAAGATAAACTACTCTCTGTTTTTTACGGGCAAGTGGTATTTGGGAGTTGCAGAAAGCAACCTTGAAAAGCTCTCAGGCTTTCTGTGGCTTTCTACATTATAAATTCCAGGTCAAACTTTCTAAACAAGGTGAAACAGCCCTCCATTCTCTTCCGGGTAAGCAAAAGATCATGGCTTTTCACTCTTATTTACGTTTTGGTTTACTTCTCGGGGCATTTAACCAGACAGGTTGTTGCATCTTTCTCAGATTTTATCTGTAGCAATGTTACCGTAGAAGCAAGCAGAGGAGGCCATAGTGAGCCAGAGCATTGATCATGAAGACAGAGACGAAGAAATCCCCGATCACCATCAAACTGGTTTCAGCCTCAGCAACTTTCTCTGACATGGTGGCTCTGTTTTATGACGCCTTGTTCAGCTGTGCGTCAAATCAAGTAAGAAACTTTAACAAAAACCCAACTGGGAATTTCTGCTTCTTGAGTACCCTGTGTGTTCAGTTCAGATCTCTATGATGCATTTACTACTACTTTAATTTCATACAACTTTGTCTGCATTTCGTAGCAATGAAAGAAGGCTAGAAATCTGGTTTTAACCAAATTTTGAAAAGGGAGCAGGCTCATGATATTTCATTGTAACATGCATGGGGAGTCATGATGTATGAAAACCCATTACTGATTACACTAACTAGGTGCATTGATTTTCTGATCAGATACGAGAAAGAGAGCAGTGCTTGATTGGGCAACACGCTTTGACATTATTCAGGGTGTTGCTAGAGGGCATCTTTATTTCTATCATGATTCCTATGTGAAGGTAAAACATAGAGATCTGAAAGTCAGCAACATTCTCTTGGATGAGAAAATGAGTCCAAAAATTTCAGATTTTGGATTGGCACGCATAGCTAAAGGGACTCAAAATCTAGAAAATACTAAAAAATTGTGGGAACACGGTAAGAATCATTTTCTTCCCAATCTCCAACATGTTGAATTAGTTACGTACTTATTAGTTTCTATGCAGTGGCTATATGTCTCCAGAGTATATGCCATTGGGGGGATGTTTTCTGAAAAATCTAATGTGTACAGGTTTGGGGTATTGGTCTTGGAGATTATTAGCAGCAAGAAGAATACCAGCTTCTCTTTATATGACAAACAGCTAGGCTTTCTAGGCTAACTTACAACTTCTAATGTAAAATGTGGACTCATGAGCAGTTTCTTTAGTGTAGCTTAAACCACATATATGAACCTTTACAAGCGTGGAACTTGTGGAATGAATTGGAGTTGGTAGATGAAATATTGTGTGATTCATATTCCTCATTAGAAGAGCATGTTGGGCTTCTTTGCATACAGGACAATGCTGCAAATAGACCAACCATGATGGATGTAGCTTTAATATACATTGTTAAACCACAATGCAATGCTTTCTAATCATTCTCAAGGGGTTCTTATACATATTGAAGGTTTTCCTTTTGGTGTAGAAAACAAACCCTTTCTCTTGGGGTAGTTAGTATATGAAGGTGTTTAAGGAGATGCACCTTCATTGATGTGTTTACACTTTACACTTTGTATTGACAATTTTGTATACAAAAGCCAAGTCTTCACCATGTGATAGATTTTCCTTGAAATCATGACAAAGTTTGATATACATTGTTGTTGAGTCATTTTGGACCAGCTTAGCTTTTGAGTTGTCACTGCAACACTGCACCACTAGTCAAAGTTCAACCTAACTATTCCATGTTTTATATTTACTGCCGTATGAGACTAAAACTCAAGTAATTATGGGATGTTACTTGTAGATGCCAATCATTGTAGATTAGAAACTGGGTCAATTACCCGTCAACCAAAAATCCCATTTCACAACCAAAAATGAATTACCGGTCAACCAAAAATGAAGAAGAAGAAGAAGAAGAAGGAAAGCCGTAAATGGCGGTTGTTGGGTCTCCGGTAGACGTCTTCCCTTGACTCCTTTCAGGTACTGAATTGTTTCTACTGTAAATTACTGAAGATTGCAAGGTTTCAATGTTTTTCATCCAGTGCTTATGTCATGATGATAATGATGGGTCTTAATTATAAGTCTTTGATGTTGAGATTGATTGGTTTTAGTTGAGGGGTTTGGATGGGAGATATTTATTGGGTTTCATTTACTTTTTTTGAATTTCTTGGTGCTGAATCACCTCTCAGGATGAAAATATCACACTGCTTTGCTTCCTTCACTTAAAGTTCAATTCTTTAATGTCAACTGTGTCCATCGTTGAAAACAATGTTACACCAACCCACTAAGATTTAAGGAAGCTGTCAACTTCAAACTTGTCGCATATATATCTTGGATGGTATGTCATTGAGTCAAATGATCTTCTAGAAGGAGCTTTAATAATGTCAGATTTGTCTGCCGTGACTTTTGAAGGCATTGGCAGAACTATTATGTATTTTGTTCACTACTGTGTGGCCTAGTTCTTTAGTACTTTCAGCAGCCGAGCTATCCCCGTGAAACAGAAAATATTTGACATTGTTCTTCTGCGAAACATATCCAAGCAGGGATGCAACTAGGTACTGTTACTTTGTTTTTCTTATTAATCTCCAGTTTTCTTCCCTCACACTATGGCGCTGAAGTATACAACATAACTCCTTCACACCCATTAGCAGAGGGACAAACTCTAGTCTCTCCTGGCCTAATATTCGAATTGGGCTTCTTCAGTCCAAACAGTTCTGTTAATAAGTATGTGGGATTGTGGCACAAAAGTATATTTCCCCGTAAATATGTATGGGTAGCTAACAGAGATATTCCTCTTGCTGCTACAGACACCTCGGCTACTTTGAGAATTGGCAGCAATGGGAATCTGGAGCTCGTAGATGGGAAACAGAGTTCTGTCTGGTCGGCCAATATATCTAATTGTTCATCTGCAGTTCTCAAAGATGATGGAAACTTTGTTGTCAAAGATGTTATGGGAGCTGATTTGTGGGATAGTTTTAATAATCCTAGTGACTCCCAACTGCCAGGCGTGTTGGTGGGATATGATAGAGGTTCTGGAACACAAAATTTCTTGACATCTTGGAAAAGTGAAAATGATCCATCATCAGGGACATTCTTGGCTGGACTGACAACAGAGTTGCCAACACAATCGTACGTTTGGATTAATGGAGATACTCCCCACTGGAGAAGTGGGCCATGGGATAAATCAAGGTTTATTGGTATACCCACGACTAATTCTCTCTATATAAATCCATATACTCTTATTGATAATGTGACGCAGGGAATAAGGTATTTATTTTACAGTTTTGACAAAATTCCTGGTGTCAAAGTTCTTGCATATGCCGACCTATCTTCCGAAGGTATACTGAGGTTTTTGCTTTCAGAAAGTGGCAAGAATTGGTATCTCGACTATGAGTCGTGGGAGAGCCCATGCGACAATTATAGCGCCTGTGGACCTTTTGGGGTCTGCAAAGCTTCTGACTCTCCAATCTGCAAGTGTTTGAAAGGGTTTATTCCCAAGTCAAATGAAGAATGGAGCAAAAGAAACTGGACCGGAGGTTGTGTGAGACGAAAGAAATTGTCTTGTGAGACTAACACAAATGCATCAGTCTCATCAAAAGAAAAAGATGGGTTTTTGAAGTTGGAAAGATTGAAAGTACCCGATTTTCATGAATATCTGAATACTTTGGCTGTGGACAAGTTCGAGGACTGCAAGATACAGTGCCTGAGTAATTGTTCTTGCCTGGCTTATGCTTATGTTGATAACATAGGGTGTTTGGTGTGGTTCAAAGACCTTATTGATATGCAGCATTTTCCATCATATGGACAAGATCTTTACATCCGCCTTGCAGACTCAGAGCTAGGTAAATGATAATAGCTCTCGCACAACTTTTACACCACTCATTTTCGTTTGTATTGTAGGTTGATTTTGTTTTTTTTTCCTTTTCAGGTAGTGAAGGAAAGCCGATAGAGTTAATTGCAAGTCTTACAACTATTGGATTTTTCAGTATTTTGGTTGCTATAGTCTTCAGTTTGCACAGGTGGCATGCTAACAAAAAGCGTAAGAGAATTAGATGAGGGGGTCAATTAATTTAGCACATTATAAGAATTTATTATTTATTGTCTGTAACCCAAATGTTGCTTCTTGTTTAGTTCCACTATGTGTGATGGTTTTATTTGCAAAATCAGGACATGTCGAATTAACACCACATCGCTTGGAATCAACTAGTATGATTAAGATTTATAGAGACGGTCTTCGAGAATATATAGGAAAGCATGAATATTCAGAGCTAAAGATATATGATTTTGATAGCATACTAATCGCCACAGACAACTTCAGCATCACAAACAAACTCGGTCAAGGAGGCTTTGGCCCAGTTTATAAGGTATTTTCTTTGCCAAGAAAAACATATATAGCACTTCAGAAGGTTATGTCTATGCAATGACTAATATATGGAGTTATGGACATTGTGTAGGGGATGCTACCAGAAGGGAAGGAAATAGCAGTAAAAAGACTATCTAGTAGCTCTGGACAAGGTGTCGAAGAGTTCAAGAATGAGATGCTGTTGATCTCCAATCTTCAACATAAAAACCTTGTTAGGATGATGGGTTGTTGTGTTAAAGAGGATGAGAAGTTACTGATTTACGAGTTCATGCCAAACAAGAGCTTGGATACTTTTCTATATGGTTAGTTTCACTCATGTTTTATTTTAGCTGCTGTACGCTACTCATCTTTACCTCTATAACTCTATTCCTTTTAATATTAATATGCTTGAAAAGTTCTAGAATAGAGATATGACGAATTCACATGAGCTAAATTTACCAAGACATGAATTATCATATAGTTTGACTGAGGAAGACATTCAGCCCTGCAGGTTTAATGCTTAACACTGTCAAATTATTTTGTTTGTATGTTCAATTCAGATCTGTATTATATACTCGCTACTTTTCATGCAAATGTTTCTATTTGTCAACACTTAAAGCGTAGAAATTTAGTTATATTTAAGGCTAGAAGTCTAGTGGTTGTCAATGTTTCTTTGTTACGTGCATGGGAAATATGAATAGCATTACAACTCTAACTGGGTCCATTGAATATTTGATTAGATCCGACGAAGAGAGCAGTGCTTGATTGGGCCACACGCTTTAATATTATTCAGGGTGTTGCTAAAGGGCTTCTTTATCTCCATCATGATTCCTATGTGAAGGTGATACATAGAGATTTAAAAGTCAGTAACATTCTCTTGGATGAGAAAATGAATCCAAAAATCTCAGATTTTGGATTGGCACGCATAGTTGAAGAAACACAGAGTCTAGATAATACTCAGAAGGTTGTCGGAACACGGTGAGAATCAATTCTTTAAACCAGAAACCAAAAGATGCGATTTTGTCAGATCCGTACTAATGTGTTTGTTGTGCAGTGGCTATATGTCTCCGGAGTATGCCATGGGTGGGATATTTTCTGAAAAATCTGATGTCTACAGTTTCGGGGTCTTGGTATTGGAGATTATTAGCGGCAAAAAGAATACCATCTTCTATTTATATGACCAACAACTAGGCTTCCTTGCATATGTAAGTTTCTACATAATGTAATTGTTGTCTACATCTGTGGGGTCTTGACAAGTCTTAACAATAATTAATGGGATTATTTTTAGGCATGGAACTTGTGGAATGAAGGCAGGGCCTTGGAGTTAGTAGATGAAGTTTTGGGTGATTCATACTCCTCATCAGAAGTAATGACATGTGTGCATGTTGGGCTTCTTTGTGTACAAGACAATGCTGCGGATAGACCAACCATGGCGGATGTAGCTTCAATTCTAAGCAGCGAGAAAGATGGTCCACATCCAATGAGGCCTGTATTTACCATCCAAAACTCTGCTTATCATCGTGGACCGTCCTCTGAAAATACTAATTCCTCCAAAAATGAAGCTAGCATCACGATGATCGAAGGACGTTAGGCAACATCAAATTTTTGCATCAAATTGCAAATGCCTTCTAGTACACATTGCAGGCCTTTTGGTGTAGAAAACTATCCCTTGCTCATGGGGTTTGTAGTATACCCAAAGTAGATGGACCCTCATTCATGCTTTCACACTTTGTATATTCGGCATGAACGTAAAACTTCCAAGTCTTATTTGCATGAAGTTGAATCCTATAAATGAATAAAAGGATGTTCAGTTTTGTTGCCTTTCGTTGAAATGTTGTTTCACAGTTCCAAAATAACCCAATTCACTGTAACCTTTTCGATGCCAGTCACCTAATCATTTACTCACTACACCCAACACCTAAAGCCCAAAATGAAAACTTCAAATTATGAACCTTCAGACAATTTTGTCAAATTAAGAAGCAGAAGAGCCATCGATGGCGGCGTTTTGGCGCGCCGGTCAGAGCTCCGCCGTCGGGTTCCGATTTCAATTGCAGCTCTCGGATTGGCAGTTCAGCTTTCTTCTCTGAACTTCTGAGCCCCTGCTCTCTCAGGTATTTTCAATTCTTGTTCACTTGATGTAAATTTAGCATTGTGATATTGATTTGTTAAGTAATTTCAAGTAGCATTGCTGCAACACATTGAGCTTTAATTCATGCGAGTAAAGCCTTTTTCTTTTTCTTTTTCTCTGAGACTACTGAGCGTTCTTTTATTTTCTGATTTTTTTTCCTTTTTATTCTGTTGTGAGTAAGTTCTTGTTCACTAACTGGTATACCTTTTTTTTTTTTTTGGTTGAATGATCTCAAGTAGGAAGTAGGAACCCATGAATTATTTTTTTTGTTTTGTTTGGTGAGACTTTTGAAGTTTTGTGCTCATGACTTTGAACAGATTGACAGAACTTCCTCCATTAGAAAATGAAATGTGCCTTATGTGAGATTGAAGTTTTCTTTCCTATACATGTTGTATTTTTGTTTTTATATATATCAAACTGGGAAGATTGCATTACTTAAAACAGCAACCAAGCAAGAGGGTGAGAGGCAGCCTCATTAAAAACTACAATTTGAGAGAAAAAAAAAAAAATAGTGCCACTCTTTAGAAAGTAATCTATTGCTCAATTGGTTGACAATCACAATTAAATATATCATGGTTGATTAGAAAATTTAAAACTTTCAAAATCAATAGCTATTATGCTCTGTTAACAGAGCTTTGCTTCTGAGTTTCATCCAAAACCCAGTACCTTAATGCTATTAGTTTTAAGGACACAAATTTGGATGCCAATGGGTGTTGGAACCAAAAGTGTTAATGTTTTAGATTCCACCACAATTTTCCTGTTCATCTTCAGCTTGCTACCGTCACAGTATTGGGCTGAAGTTTATGATATAAGTTCTTCACAGCCATTGGCACAGGGAGAAAATCTAGTTTCTCCTAGCCAAGTTTTCGAATTGGGATTCTTTAGTCTTAACAATTCTGCTAATAAGTATGTGGGGTTGTGGCACAAAAGTATATTTCCTCGTAAAGTTTTATGGGTGGCTAACAGAGAAAGTCCCCTTGCAGTTAGTGATACCTTGGCTAGTTTGAGAATTGGAAGCAATGGGAATCTGGAGCTCATAGATGGGGAGCAGAATTCTGTCTGGTCAACCAATATATCAGCGTCATCTAATAGTTCATCTGCAGTTATTTTAGACACTGGAAACTTTGTTCTCAGAGATGATGCCGGAGTTGATTTGTGGGAGAGTTTTAATTTCCCTTGTGACGCACTCTTACCAAGCCAGCTGCTAGGATATGATAGTAAATCTGGAAAGAGGCAGTTCTTGACTTCTTGGAAAAGTGAGAGTGATCCATCAACTGGGAAATATTTGGTTGGACTCTCTCCTCAGACGCCATCACAAGTGTTCATTTGGATTAATGGATCAACTCCCCATTGGAGAAGTGGGCCATGGGATAAATCAAAGTTCATTGGTGTACCAAGTATGGATGATCGATATCGAAGTGGATTTAGTCTAGATGATAATGTGATAAAGGGGTCCAAGCATTTTTCTTATAGTTTTTTTGACTATACTATATCCTATTTTAGCATCTCTTCGGAAGGAATAGCAGATCTTATGCTTTCAGAAAGTGGCAAGAACTGGTTTCTTAATTGGGAGACACCATATAATCCATGTGACAATTATGGAGCTTGTGGACCTTTTGGGGTTTGCAAAGCTTCTGAGTCTCATATCTGCAAGTGTTTGAAGGGTTATGTACCAAAGTCAGATGATGAATGGAGCAACGGAAACTGGACAGGAGGATGTGTAAGGCAAACCAAATTGTTTTGTGATAGTGATACAAGCAAGTCAGTCTCAACGAGAACAAAAGAAAATGATGATGGGTTTTGGAAGATTATAAGATTAAAAGTACCAGATTCTCATGAATTAGTTCTTACACCTTTGGATGCTGAAAACACGCCTGATGACTGCAAGATAAGGTGCCTGAATAATTGTTCTTGCCTCGCATATGCATTTGTTAATAAAATTGGGTGTTTGGTCTGGTCGAAAGACCTTATTGATATACAACAGTTTTCCTCTGGTGGAAACGATCTTTATGTTCGCCTAGCACACGCAGAACTAGGTAAAATATAATACTTCTTGCATAACTCGATTTAGCAGTATCTTTTTTTTTCTATCTCGTGCTTGCTTTTGTAATGTACATTCCTTTTTTCTTAGGTGAAGGAAAGCCAATAAAGTTAACTGCCAGCCTTATAGCTGTTTGTTCTGTCAGTATCTTGGTTGCCATAGTGTTTGGTTGGCACAGGTTGCGGGCTAACCGAAAGAGTAAGAGAATCAGATGTGAGGGGGTTCTGCCTTCCCCATTCTTATGTAACAATCAAAATATTATGACTTTGATGCATAACTGGATAGGAGCATATTTACTGTTTGATAATCACAACTTGTTTGTTGTTTTGCTCTGATACAGTGTTTGATGATTACAGTTACAGAATCAGGGCACATTAAAACAACACAACAGCATTTTGGGTCGACTAATACATTTCAGTCTTCAAGAGACGCTCTTCGGGAATATATAGGGAAGCATGATCTGTCAGAGCTATTGATATGATTTTGATACCATATTAATAGCTACGAAAAATTTCAGCATCATAAACAAACTAGGGCAGGGTGGCTTTGGTCCAGTTTATAAGGTAATTATATTATTTTAAGAATGATACAGCATTGCAATAGGTACAGGAATCAGACATGAATCAATGATTAATTTCTGAACCTCGTGTAGGGTATGCTAGAAGAAGGCAAGGAAATAGCAGTGAAAAGACTATCTAGTAGCTCAGGACAAGGCATTGATGAGTTCAAGAATGAGATGTTGTTGATCTCCAATCTTCAACACAAAAATCTTGTGAGGATCATGGGTTGCTGCATTAAAGAAGATGAAAAGTTGCTAATTTATGAGTTCATGCCTAACAAAAGCCTGGATACTTTTCTGTTCGGTTAGTTTCAATGCTCTTTATGCTTGGCTGCAGTTACTTATTTTAAGCTGTCTTGTCTTTCAATGGATGGACCTTGAAAGATTCTTATTTAAATTAAAATGCCTGTTTTTTTTTCTTTCTTCTTAGAAAAGAAGAAGAATTCAGTCACGCAAGATGTATATTTAGAACTAGAAATGCCTGCTAACATTAAGCTACAAATATAATTACCTGAACTAAATTACCAGGGCACAACAATCCATCATTGAATTACTTTTTGATCTATACACAGAATTTATTCATTGATTCTAGTGCACAAACAAACTGACCTAGGCAGTCAGCCCTGCAAATTTAATGCTTTTAACTTTTAATACTGCTATATGTCTGTGAAATGCCTGTGTATGTTCAGTTCAGTTGTCTATTATATATTCACAACTGTGCTGGTAATTCTGGGCTTCCTCGCAAGTTTTAAGGCTTTCTGTAGTTTTAACTTTTAACCTTTGCAAAAACATAATATGAATGGACCCAGTGAATGACAGAGTTTACATGCTAATTGTATTGATTGTTTGATTAGATCCAACGAGAAGAGCAGTGCTTGATTGGGATAGGCGCTTTAATATTATTCAGGGGGTTGCTAGGGGGCTACTATATCTCCATCATGATTCCTATTTGAAGGTAATACATAGAGATCTGAAAGTAAGCAACATTCTCTTGGATGAGAAAATGAACCCAAAAATTTCAGATTTTGGATTGGCACGCATAGTTGAAGGAACGCTGAATCTAGAATGTACTCTGAAGGTTGTGGGAACACGGTAAGAATCATTTCTTTCCTATTTGTTGACATGGTATCAGGAAAGATAATGTACTAGTGAAAAGTTAATTGGCATGTTTGACTGCAGATTAGTAGCATGACCTTTTTCTTGAAAGTCAGAAACCAAAAGAAGCAATTCTGTCAGTTATATACTAATTAGTTTGTTGTGCAGTGGCTATATGTCTCCTGAGTATGCCATGGGCGGGATATTTTCCGAAAAATCTGATGTCTACAGTTTTGGGGTCTTGATATTGGAGATTATTAGCAGCAAGAAGAATACCAGCTTCTGTTTATATGACCAACAGCTAGGCTTTCTAGCCTATGTAAGTTTCATACTCTATCTCCTAATGTAAAATCGTGATTTTCTGAGCAGTTTCTATCATATATACCTGAAACCATATTATGAAGCTACACTAATATGAAGCTAAATATTATCAGGCATGGAACTTGTGGAATGAAGGCAGGGGACTGGAGCTAGTAGATGAAGTATTGGGTGATTCATATTCCTCATCACAAGTGATGAAATGTGTGCATATTGGGCTTCTTTGTGTACAGGACAGTGCTGCTGATAGGCCTACTATGGGGGATATAGTTTTGATGCTAAGTAGTGACACAGTTTGTCCAAAACCTAAGCTGCCTGTATTCACTATCCAGAACACTTTCTCTCATCCTCAACCTCAACTTCAATATGAAAAAACTTTCTGTACAAATGAAGCTACCATTACAGTGATTGAAGGACGATAAGTGCTTGCAAACTATTGCATCAGAATGTATATCACAGCTTGCTTTGTAATAATAATAATGATTTTGTATTTTATCAGTTAATAACTTTATGTGGGTCAACAACCACATACATGACTTGTGTGTGTGTGTGTGTGTGTTTTTTTTTTTTTCACTTTTTTGCTCTGAATATTTGACTGTAGTCTATAGGCTTATGTAGTGTGAATCTATTGATGGCAGTTGACTATCTATATATTCTGTACACCAAAAGAAAAAAAATTCTGAAATTCCCAACTTTTTATTCTTTTATTATTATTTTTATTTATATGTCAACAGAACTGTGTTCATATTGGTGCACTGACTGAGAATATGAGAAATTATGAAGAGGAAAAGCCATCCATGTATTCTCCCTCAAGCAGTGAACCTAACTTGCGCTAGAGGAGAGGACAGGTCTCTTCTGCTTCTGTTTCAGGGATGAAATGCAGCTTGGTGAGTTCCTCAAATGGTACAGTATTATCTTTGTTCTCGGAATTCTGAGTCTCCACCATTACCCTGCTCTCACTTCCCTTGATTTCTTTCAGGTACGTTGGATTCTTGTTCACTACTATAGTTCTAATGAATTGATTCTGGGTAAGTTTGGCATTGCAATTTTATTTGATTGTTTGCCCACTGGACTATTTTTGGGATCTTTATGATCTTTACAAGCATCAAAACATTGGAAACTGTCAATCTTTTCCATCAATTTCTGCTTCTACATGGTTTGGTTTTTCCAGGTTATACTCGCTGGTTGATTACTTGATCTGAATTTTCTTTCTGCTAAATTTACTATCAGATGATTCAATTCAATAGTTCCAGTTCTTAGAACCATTTTGGTGTTGATTTCTTTGCAATAATCCGGTTCTAATATCATACATTAATTTACTTCCTTCACTGAAAGTGACCAAGGAAGATAGTGAGATGTAACCTTGAATTCTTGATCAATGGTGTGTTGGAATAAGTTACAGCTCAAGGTGATCAATGGTATGCCACTTTCTTCTTTAATTCTTCAATTTTTTAATTCTTCCTGCACCCAGAGAGTAGCATGCATAGAATAACCATTCTTTAGTTATTTTTTTCCTCAAAACTCTTTCTTCTTTTTATTTTTTCAACTGTTGACTATTTTAAGTGCTCAGATCAACTGGTTATAGAGTAATATATTTATCAAGTCAAACGATCTTCACAAGGCCAGCTCCATAAGGAACCCTAAAAATGTATTTGTTTTCTGGCTGGGGCAGGTATCCTGGATTATTCAATGATTTCTGTTCATGACTTTCAGAGGATTGACTGAACTTTCCACATTAAAATAAATAAATAAATAGATTGTCATTTAGTCACATTGAGGTTACTAATATATGATTTTATTGGTTGACGATCACAATTAACTAATTAAGTATCCGGGTTTGGTAAGAAACTACAAAGCTTTACTTCTGAATTTCATCAAAACCAGTTCATAATTGTCATGTTTTGATGTTTCACTAATTGGGATGCCAATGGGTGTTGGAATCAATAGTATTAGTATGGTAAATTTCTCCATGTTCTTCCTATTCATCTTCAGCTTGCTTCCCTCATGCCACTGGGTGCTAGCTTATAACATAACTCCTTCACGACCATTATTACAGGGACAGACAATAGTCTCTCCTGGCCAGATTTTCGAATTGGGGTTCTTCAGTCCTAATAATTCTGCTCGTAAGTATGTGGGGTTGTGGCACAAAAGTATATTTCCTCGTAAATTTGTTTGGGTGGCTAACAGAGAAAATCCTCTTGAAGTTACTGACACCTTGGCTAATTTGAGAATTGGCAGCACTGGGAATCTGGAGCTCATAGATGGGAAACAGAGTTCTATGTGGTCAACCAATATTTCAGTGTCAACTAATGGTTCAGCTGCAGTTCTTTCAGACAATGGAAACTTTGTTCTCAAAGATGATATGGGAGTTGAATTGTGGCAGAGTTTTGATTATCCAAGTGACTCACTTCTGACAAACATGTTACTGGGATTCAATGGTAATTCTGGAAAACGGAATTTCTTGACATCCTGGAAAAGTGAAAATGATCCATCAACTGGGATATTCTTGGTTGGATTGTCAGCACAGACACCATCACAAATGTTCATTTGGGTTAATACATCAACTCCCTACTGGAGAAGTGGGCCATGGGATAAATCCAAGTTCATTGGTATACCTGAAATGAGTGCTGAGTATCTGAGTGGATTTACTCTAGATGATAATGTGAAACAGGAAACAAGGTATTTCTCTTTCACTATATTTGACAAAACTCTTGTATATCTAGACATATCTTCAGAAGGAATTACAAAGATTATGTATTCAAACACGGGAGAAAATTGGAATCTTTACTGGCACGCCCCAAAGAATCCATGCGATAATTATGGCGCCTGTGGACCTTCTGGGGTTTGCAAAGCTTCTGACACTCCAGTCTGCAAGTGTTTGAAAGGGTTTAAGCCCAAGTCAGATGAGGAATGGAGCAAAAGAAACTGGACAGGAGGTTGTGTGAGACAAACCAAATTGTTTTGTGAGACACACACAAATAAATCAGTCTCGTCAATTGGAAAAGAAGATAGGTTTTTGAAGATGGAAAACATGAAAGTACCCGATATTCATGAATATCTGGAATCTTTATCTGAAATGGACTGCAAGGTGCAGTGCTTGAAAAATTGTTCTTGCCTGGCTTATGCATATGTCAATAATATAGGGTGTTTGGTCTGGTCCAAAGACCTTATTGATTTACTGGAGTTTCCTTCTCGTGGAGTAGATCTTTATATTCGCCTATCACGCTCAGAACTAGGTAAATGATTATACCTCTTGGCCTCTTGCACAACTTTTCAGCAACAGTTTTCTTTTTGTCTCGCGCTTGTGCTTGTGCTTGTGATGTAAAGTATATTATGATGATATTTGTTTTTTGTCTTTTTCAGATGAAGGAAAGCCAATAAGGTTAATTGCCAGCCTAACCACTATTGGTTTTGTGAGTATCTTGGCTGCCATAGTCTTCGGTTTGCACAGGTTGCGTGCCAATCAAAAGCGTAAGAGAATGAGATGAAGGGGTCCAATTAATGATTTGCACATTATGTCTCCCTTGCTCTCTCTGAATTATTTATGAACTCAATTTAACTATCATGACTAACTTCATAAGAAATTATTGTTTATTGGTTGGTCAAATATTTTTTGTGGTTTTGTTCCAACCCTGTGTTTGATACTTATTTTGAAAAATCAGGCCACATCAAATTAAGAAAACAGAGCTTGGAATCAACTGGTATGATTAAGACTTATATATAGAGATGGTCTTCGAGAGTATATAGGAAAGCATGATTCCTCGGACCTAAAGGTATATGATTTTGATAGCATACTAATTGCTACAGACAATTTTAGCATCACAAACAAACTCGGGCAAGGAGGGTTTGGCCCAGTTTATAAGGTATTTTATTTCTTAAGAATATTTCAACATGTTGAAGATACCAACATTAATGGAATTGTTGAATTGTGGACCTCGTATAGGGGATGCTACCAGAAGGGAAGGAAATAGCAGTAAAAAGATTATCTAGTAGCTCAGGACAAGGTGTTGAGGAGTTCAAGAATGAGATGCTGGTGTTCTCCAATCTTCAACACAAAAATCTTGTTAGGATCATGGGTTGTTGTGTTAAAGAGGATGAGAAATTACTTATTTACGGATTCATGGCAAACAAAAGCTTGGATACTTTTCTATACGGTTAGTTTCCTTAGTGCTTTATGTTCTGTGCAGTTGCTTATATTTGTCTATCTTCTTCTTCAATATAATCTTTACATCTCTAAGCTTTTTGTAAATTTCTTTTGAACATAAAGCTATGGATCAGTTCACATGAACTAAGTTACCAAGTGAGAAACAATCCATCCTTGATTTGTTTGTCGATGGATAAGCAAAGAATTATTGACTCTGAGTAAGGGAGATATTCATTTATGCAAGTTTAATGCTCATGACTATCAAACACTGGAATGTGTCTTTACAATACTGTCTGTGTTTATTTAGTTCAGATCTCTATTATGCATCCTTTTTATACAAGTGTGTCTGTATTTCCTTGCAATTATGGGCTAGAAATCTAGTTTTAACAAAAATTTTAGGGCTAGAATTTTCGTGATCGTCAATGTTTCATTGTAATGTGCGTGGGAAATATGAATACGCATTACTGATTACAGTCTAACCGGGTGCATTTAATATTCTATTAGATCTGACAAAGAGACCAGTGCTTGATTGGGCTGCACGCTTCAATATTATTCAGGGTGTTGCTAGAGGGCTTCTTTATCTCCATCATGATTCGTATGTGAAGGTGATACATAGAGATCTAAAAGTCAGTAACATTCTCTTGGATGAGAAAATGAATCCTAAAATTTCAGATTTTGGATTGGCACGCATAGTTGAAGGAACGCAGAATCTAGAAAATACTTTGAAGGTTGTGGGAACACGGTATGAATCATTTATTTCCTATTTGCTGACATGGTATCAGGAAAGATAATGTACTCGTGAAAGGCTAATTGGCATATTTGACCGCAGATTAGTAGCATGACATTTTTCTTGAAAGTCAGAAACCAAAAGAAGCAATTTCGTGAATTATATACTAATTAGTTTGTTGTGCAGTGGCTATATGTCTCCGGAGTATGCCATGGGCGGAATATTTTCCGAAAAATCTGATGTCTACAGTTTTGGGGTCTATTGGAGATTATTAGCAGCAAGAAAAATACCACCTTCTGTTTACTTGACCAACAGCTAGGCTTGCTTGCCTATGTAAGTTCATACTCTAAATCATAATGTAAATTCGTGATTTCAGAGCAGTTTCTTCCATATACCTGAAACCGTAAATATGAAGCTACATATATATTGGCAGGCGTGGAAGATGTGGAATGAGGGCAGGGGTTTAGAGTTGGTAGATGAAGTACTGGGTGATTCATATTCCTCATCACAAGTAGTGAAATGCATGCATATTGGGCTTCTTTGTGTACAGGACAATGCAGCTGATAGGCCAACCATGCCGGATATAGTTTTGATGCTAACTAGTGACATAGATGGTCCGCAACCTCGGAGGCCTGTATTCACTATCCAAAACTCAATTCTTCATTCTCAACCACAGTATGGCGATACTAATTCCTGCACAAATGCAGCTTCCATTACGGTGATTCAAGGACGATAAGTGTTAGTAAATTGTTTGCTATAGCATAATCCCATTTATCTTTAGTGTATTTATTCAGTCAAGATGCTTTCAGTGTTGTTTTATGGCTTTTGTTTGTTTGTTTGTTTGTTAATGTATCTAAAGCTATAAAAAGAGAGAACATTAGTGAACTTGCTGACTTTCCCTATTTGTGATTAATGAAATTTCAGCCAGTGGTCAGCGTATTTTCACCTTACATTTTCATATCGAATTCAAGTGAATTGTCCTTAGATGAGCATGATTGTTGTTTTATATTTATAAATCATCTGTTTATGACACCGAATCATTGATTAAGGCAACTTATCAGATACTTGGTGCATCGGACACAAAAGGCCCAACTAATCAAATACTCGGTAGACCCAATACAAAAGGCCCACACACAAAAAAAAAACTTATAAATTGGACCTTATAACTGTGCAAGTGTGTATTTTGTGAAAATAAAAAATCAGAAGAAGGAGAAGGGGTTTAGAGCACTAACATGTAGTTGCATTAATATGGAGAGCCATATTGGTGCGCCGGTCGGCGTTGTAGTAGTTTCACAGGTCTGCACAGCTTCCGCCGCTCTCACTTCCCTTCATTCCTGTGAGGTATATTCGATTCAATTTAGCATTGCCATATTGTTTGATTTAGTGACTTCATTTGAATCCATTGGAAGCGTACAAACTTTTTTATACTTTATTTCTCTCTCAATTTGAATTGGTCATAAAGCAATATTTTTTCCCTCGGTTCAAATGATTTCCACAGGGCACCAGGATTTGATCAAAGTCTTGTGTGTTCATGACTTTCAGAAAATTAACAGAAGTTTCTCCATTAGAATATGAAATGTGCTTCAGGTCAGATTGAAGTTTAGCAATACATATTTTTTTTTTTATGTGAACTGCATTAAATAAATCAGCTTCCAAGCAAGGGGATGAAATGTGACCTTATTAAAAACTACAATTTGAGAGAAAAAGATACTATCACCCTCTATAAACTAATATATGCTTTGGTTGACAATCACAATTAAATATCCTGCATTTGGTAAGAAATTTAAAACCTTCAGTAGAGCTTTCCTAAGTTTCATCCCAAAACCAGTACCTAGGTGCCATTACTTGTATGGGACTCACATTGTGATGCCAATGGGTGTTGGAACCAATACTGTTGGTGGTTTAAATTGCTTGATGTTTTTCCTGTTCATCTGCAGCTTGCTTCCCTCTCAGTATTCAGCTCAAGTTTATGATATAACTCTTTCACGACCATTAGCACAGGGACAAATTCTTGTCTCTCCTGGCCAAATTTTTGAATTAGGCTTCTTTAGTCCCAACAATTCTGCTAATAAGTATGTGGGGTTGTGGCACAAAAGTATATTTCCTCGTAAAATTGTATGGGTGGCTAACAGAGAAAGTCATATTGCTGTTACAGATACCTTGGCTAGCCTGAGAATTGGTAGCAATGGGAATCTGGAGCTCATAGATGGGAAGCAGAATTCTGTCTGGTCAACCAATATTTCGGCGTCATCTAATAGTTCATCTGCAGTTCTTTTAGACACTGGAAACTTTGTGCTCAAAGATGATAGGGGAGCTGATTTGTGGGAGAGTTTTGATCACCCTTGTGACACACTCCTACCAAGTCAGCTGCTAGGATTTGATAGTAAATCTGGAAAGCAAAACTTCTTGACCGCCTGGAAAAGTGAGAATGATCCATCAACTGGGAAATATTTGGTTGGACTTACACCTGAGACACCATCACAAGTGGTCATTTGGACTAATAAATCAACTCTGCGCTGGAGAAGTGGGCCATGGGATAAATCAAAGTTCATCGGCGTACCAGTTATGGATGATCGGTATCAAAGTGGTTTTAGTCTAGACGATAATGTGATAGAGGGATCAAAGTATTTCTCCTACAATTTTTATGACTATCCTATCTCCTATATTGACATTTCTTCAGAAGGAATAGCAACACTCATGCTTTTTGAAACGGGCAAGAATTGGTATCTTGACTGGGAAGCACCATATGATCCATGTGACAATTATGGAGTATGTGGGCCTTTTGGGGTTTGCAAAGCTTCTGAATCTCATATCTGCAAGTGTTTAAAAGGGTTTGTACCAAAGTCAGATGTCGAATGGAGAAAAGGAAACTGGACAAGAGGTTGTGTAAGGCAAGCCAAATTGTTCTGTGATACTGACATAACCAACTCAGTCTCATCAAGAGCAAAACAAAACAATGATGGGTTTTGGAAGATGGTAAGGTTGAAAGTACCAGATTCTCATGAATTAGTTCTCACATCTTTGGATGGTGAAAACACACCTGATTACTGCAAGACACGGTGTCTAAATAATTGTTCTTGCCTCGCTTATGCATTTGTTAATAAAATAGGGTGCTTGGTCTGGTCCAAAGACCTTATTGATATACAGGAGTTTTCGTCTGGTGGAGAAACTGTTTATATTCGCCTAGCACAATCAGAACTAGGTAATTTTTTATCATTATTTCTTGCATAACTCTAATCTGTAGTATCATTTCTTTTCTAACAAATGATTATCTTTATATTTTAAGTTCCTTTTTTTTTCTTTTTTTTTCTTTTCAGGTGATGGAAAGCCAATAAAGTTAATTTCCAGTCTTACAGCTATTTGTTCTGTTTGTATCTTGGTTGCCATAGTGTTTGGTTGGCACAGGTTGGGAGCTAACCAAAAGGGTAAGAGAATGTGATTGTGTTGTCTCCCTTTCCAACTCTAATGTAACAATCAAATTATACTTTGATGCATAGCTGGATAGGAGCAAATGTTTGATATCCACAACTTTTTTGTTGGTTTGCTCTGATTCAGTGTTTGATGATTATATTTGCAAAATCAGGACACAACAAATCAACAACACAGAATTTTGGATCGATTACTATGTTTCAGTCTTCAAGAGATGCTCTTCGACAATATATAGGAAAGCATGATCTATCAGAGCTATTGATCTATGATTTTGATGCCATATTAATAGCTACGAAAAATTTCAGCGACATAAACAAACTGGGGCAGGGTGGCTTTGGTCCAGTTTATAAGGTAAAAAAATCATTTTCTTTTATGTGTAATACAGCATTGCAACATGTACAAGATTCAGACATGATTGCAATGATTATTTATGGACCTCATGCAGGGTATGCTAGAAGAAGGCAAGGAAATAGCAGTGAAAAGGCTATCAAGTAGCTCAGGACAAGGTATTGACGAGTTCAAGAATGAGATGTTGTTGATCTCAAACCTTCAACACAAAAATCTTGTTAGGATCATGGGTTGCTGCCTTAACGAGGAGGAGAAGTTACTGATATATGAGTTCATGCCAAACAAAAGCTTGGATACTTTTCTATTCGGTTAGTTCTAATGCTTTATTTTTGGCTACAGTTTCTTATCTTTGGCTGTCTTATCCTTTCAATAGTGTTCATTGTCTTTGAGCTCTTTGTAACACCTCGAACTTTGGGGACCTTTGAAAGATGTTGAAATGCCAGATCCTTTTTTGCTTAACAGAATGAAAAGAATATTCAGTTCATCATTGAATGGCTGCACAAACAATCCATCATTGAATTACATTCCAATCAATACACCAGGGAGCCACTCATTGTTTCTAATGCGCAAACAAATTAGTCTAGACATTCAGCCCTCCAAATTTACTGGTCATAACTGTTTAATACTGCATCGTGTCCGTACAATGCCTGTGCTTGTTCAGTTTAATTCAGTTCTCTATTATACATTCACAACTGTGTTGGTAATTCTCTGGTTCTTCTTAGGCTCTGTTTACTTTTAACCTTCACAAGATAATAATAATTGTTTAAGTAAAATAGATTCGAGAGAGAATTGTAGAGAGAGATGTGTTCTTATTATTGAGAATAGGAGCCCTATATATAGGGATTACAAAGTGCTAGTTCTAATGTTACAAGGAATACCAATCCGTGTAGGATTGGGAAATCTAGAACCTTCTCTCCTATTCCTATTCCTAGTTTGATAAGGCACACTAAACTTGATTTTCCTTCAACACTCCCCCTTGTGCCGCTCAAACTTGGTGGTGACGCTTCATCCGTTGCCTCGTTAAAAACCTTGCCAGGTAACAAAAACCCTGTGGGACAAAAATAATCCTGGTCGAAGGACAAAAAGAGCACAACACGTCCTTCACTCTTCGAGATCGAACATGTAGACATCATAACTCCCCCTGATGTCGATATCTCCCCCTGATTGCTACAATCGTGGGAGTTCGGATAACTTTCTCAATCCGATGCTCTTCACATGTTTCTCGAAGGTGGATTTAGGTAACGACTTAGTGAATAAGTCCGCTACATTATCCTCTGATCGGATTTGTTTCACTTCAATCTTTAGAAGTGATTGTTGTTGCTGATTATAAAAGAACTTGGGCGATATATGCTTGGTGTTGTCGCCCTTGATGAAACCTAACTTCATTTGTTCAATACAAGCTGCATTATCCTCATAAATGCATGTAGGTTCATCTGTGGTAGACTTCAAACCACAACTTCCTTGAATATGTCTAATTATAGACCTTTAGCCATATACATTCACGTACGGCTTCATGTAGAGCAATAATCTCTGCATGATTCGAGGAAGTAGCAACAAGGGTCTGTTTCGTAGACCTCCAAGATATCGCGGTGCTTCCCATGGTAAAGACATAACCCGTTTGGGAGCGACCTTTGTGAGGGTCAGAGAGGTACCCTGCATCAGCAAAACCCATCAAGACATCATTGTCGTTTTGATGGAGGGGATAGGGTGAGGCCGGCCACCCTTGATGGTGGTGGCGGCGTTGGCAGCAACATGGCCGGCCACTATGTTGTGGTGGACGGCGGCTTCATGCCTAATGGGGTCCGATCCCATTCTTCCGTCATTCATTTTCTCTCTGTAGGGATAAAATAGGCCCATATCAATCGTACCTCCAGGTATCGAAAGATTGTCTTTACACCAATCCAATGGCGGCGTGTTGGCGCAGAGCTATGTCGAGCTAACAAGTTCACTGCGAATGAGATATCCGGTCTTGTGCATTGAGCTAAGTACAATAATGCGCCTATTGCACTTAAATAGGGCACTTCGGCCTCTAATGGTTCTTCGTCCTCATCCTTTGGACGAAACGGATCTTTTCCGGGCTCAAGACTACGACCGATCATGGGAGTACTCACAGGCTTTGCTTTATCTTCATTAAAGCGCCTTAGGATTTTCTGAGTATATGCAGACTGATGGATCAAAATCCCATCACTACGGTGCTCGAGTTCTAAACCGAGACAAAACCGTGTTTTCCCAAGATCTTTCATCTCAAATTCGGATTTCAAGTATTTAGCAGTTTCCTTCAACTCATCTAGAGTTCCAATTAGGTTCATGTCATCGACATAAACTGCTACGATTGCAAATCCGGAACTTGTTCTTTTAATGAACACGCATGGGCATATTTCATTGTTAATATATCCCTTCCCAATCAAGTAGTCACTTAGACGGTTATACCACATCCGTCCGGATTGTTTTAATCCATATAGTGAGCGTTTTAATCTTATTGAAAACGCGCTCCGTGGTTTAGAGCCACTTGATTTGGGTAATTGAAGTCCATCTGGAACCTTCATATATATCTCTGAATCTAGATCCCCATAGAGATATGTTGTAACCACATCCATAAGCTGCATGTCAAGTTTTTCGGAAACTACCAAACTGACAAGGTAGCGGAACGTTATAACGTCCATTACGGGAGAATATGTCTCCTCGTAGTCGATTCCAGGGCGTTGTGAGAAACCTTGCGCCACAAGGCGGGCTTTATATCTTACCACCTCATTTTTCTCATTACGCTTTCTAACAAAGACCCATTTATGGCCAACAGGCTTTACACTTGGGGGTGTCTGCGTTACAGGCCCAAATACCTGTCTCTTTGTTAGTGAATCCAATTCAACCTGGATCGCATCTTTCCATTTAGGCCAATCTGCTCTTCGTTGACATTCTTCAACAGAGCGAGGTTCGATATCATCATATTCTATAATCCCTTTGCAATATGATATGCAAATGCATCATCAATCGCCATAGAATTTCTATCCATCATCTCATGTACACTAGTGTAATTTATGGAGATCTCTCTATTCTCTGGAGTTGGTTCTGACATTGGAGCGTCCCCCAATGATGTCTCTTGGACATAACCATAATCCGGAATATTCTCATGAGATGGATTATTTATATCGATGATTAATGGATTATTCTGTGCCAAACTCGCTTTCTTTCTTGGGCGAGAATCCATCGAACCTATGGGCCTCCCGCGCTTCCTGGCAGGAGCCGTGGGCCTAGCCATAACGTCACCATCATTGAGAGATGGGACGTTGGCGCCATGCTCATGCATTCTTGAGTTGGCGTCATGTCCTCTACTTTTAGGGACATCAATCCTTGCAGGCACGTTTGCAGCAGGTATGTGTGATCTCGTCACTTTAGCGATATCAGAAAACGCATCAGGCATCGATTCTGCTACGTTCTGAAGATCGAGAATTCTCCGCACTTCAATTTCGGACTGTGCGGTTCGGGGATCAAGATGAGACAGAGTGGGGACAGACCACGACAATTCCGGTCGTTCCTGTTGAACATTGATGTTCTTATCTCCCCCTAACGATGGGAAGACTGTCTCATCGAAGTGACAATCCGCAAATCTTGCGGTAAAGAGATCGCCTGTCAAGGGTTCTATGTAGCGGATAATCGTTGGAGAATCATACCAACGTAAACGCCTAATCGTCGTTGAGGACCCATTTTGGTGCGCTGTGGGGCGCAATTGGCACATAAACTGCACACCCAAATATGCGTAAGTGTGAGACATTGGCTCATACCCAGTCACCATCTGGGACGCAGAAAAGGGTTGAGTGGCAGTGGCCTCAGACGAATAAGCACAGCTGCATGCAATATTGCATAGCCCCAAGCAGAAATAGGGAGATTGGTGCGCATTACCAATGCCCTAGCGACCATTTGTAGTCGTTTAATGGCGGCTTCTGCGAGACCATTTTGGGTGTGAACATGAGGAACAGGATGTTCAACATCAATCCCAATGGACATGCAATAATCATCAAAAGTCTTTGATGTAAACTCTCCAGCATTGTCTAATCTTATAGACTTAATAGGATGATAGGGTGGTGAGCCCTTAACTTAATTATTTGTGCTAGGAGTTTAGCAAATGCAGCGTTCCTTGTGGACAATAGCATGACATGTGACCAGCGTGTCGATGCATCAACCAATACCATAAAATATCGAAATGGTCCGCATGATGGTTGAATAGGTCCACAAATATCACCTTGGATTCTTTGCAAGAATGGTATATTTTCTTTGGTGTCCTTTGCATAGGATGGTCTCGATCCTAACTTTGCTAAAGAGCAGGCTTTGCAGAACGAATAATGGGCTTTAGAAATAACCAATGAGGATTTTGGTTGAGCCATGAAGTCACATTTGACTTTAGAAGCAGAAATTGGAGTCAGGGGAGCAGAGGTGGCGTCAAAGCCACCCTGGAGCCGCAGGGGGATGGCGGCGCCGGCTAGTGGTGGCCGGACTTGAAGGGGGAAGGCGCCGTGAGGCGCAGGTGCTCCTCCTTGATCCAAATTTCGAGTTTTACTTCCTTTCGTTCTGAAAAAGGGATGTCCGTGTGAAGTCTTTAATATACGGATCATCATGTCACGACCTGGGTGTCCCAAACGGTCGTGCCAAAGCCTATATGTGTCGGAATCCCATAAATCATCTCTCATGACATGGTTGGATTCAATGACTCGGATAGTGGTTGCATACAACCCACTAGAGCGACACATAAGTTTCTCTAATACTCGTTTATGTCCGTAGTCATTAGAGGTGATGCAAAGGAACTCTTGTCCATTCTCACAATGTGTTTCCACATGAAAACCATTGGCACTTACATCTTGTAAGAATAAAGTTCGAAAAATATGTCCATGACATGAGATAAAATAAATCGATACTTTATTAATAATAGCCAATGATTACATCAAAGTTTCTTGACCAAAATCTAATCCAAATAAAAATCAAACCGTAGACAAATCGTAGTCACTCAATCCTTTCGGTAATTTCAATTTAGTTGTGACCAGGTAAGGTAAGGCGAGATTTTGGTGGAGCGTTGCTCACTTTTAAAACCGTTCTCTCAGATCAAACCTTGCCTAGACATCACAAGTACTCTTGAGTACGCCTAGAGGGAAAGAGTTAATACAATAAGTCATTTTATTGATTTAAGGCATAATAGCCATTACATAATTCTTGGAAAAATAAAAGACTATAAATAAAAATCTGCGGCATTTTGTCTTCATCGCCAGATTTAAAGTCTTTGTGAACTCGAAGTCTTGATCACCATGATGCGACTACCTCCGTAGGTACATTGCAAATTCAGGTCCATTGATCAGACGTTCCATATCAGAAATAGACACCATAAAGAGGATTCTCCCTTGATTGAGGCGCATTGGCGCAATATGCATAGTCCCTAGGACTGGTGGCGTTGGAAAGTGGTGCCCATGGCCAACGTTGGCTCCATGGTTTCCAACCCTATTTCCCTCAAAATCACGCCTCCTACGGTCGTGGGATTGTCGCCTTGAGCGATTACCTTCTTGAGCATTTCGATCGTATGGATCATGACGTCGATGGCGACTTTCTCTAGCCATAGGACGATGCTCTTGATAGCTATCTTGAAGCCTATCAAATCTTCTTTGCACAAGTTCATTGCCATGTCTTTCAGCAGTGGCCATAGCTTCAATAAGCTGTTGGAAACTTGTGATCCGTCTTGCATTTACATGAGTCCGGAATAAGTCAGAGGACCTCATAGCATAGACGGGGAAGGTATTGAGGGTTTTCTCAATCAATTGGTCTTCTGTGATCATCTTTCCACAGAGACGCATCATTGCTCTGATGCTGAGAGCTTCCGAATAAAATTGCATGACAGTGTCAAATTCAGAGAAGCGAAGATCTTTCCATTCTGCTTCTGTATTCGGAAGTATGGAGTCACGAACATTGCCATATCGTTCGCGAAGCGCATGCCAAAGCTTTATGGCGCTATCCTCATTTATGAACTCAAACTGTAGGTCACTGTCCATGTGACGTTTCATGAAGGCAAGTGCCTTGGAATTATCTTTCTCAGTTTGAGGGTCTGGAGCTGTTTCTATAGGACAAAGCTTTTGGATAGTATGCAATAAATCACGGGCAATGAGGTGGATCTCGACATCAGTGACCCAAATTAAGTACCTTTTGCCTGCATAATCCAATGGAACAAAATCGAGTTTGTTCATGTTTGACATCCTGAAAGATGAAACAAGAACAAGTTAGTTTCGGAGTCAATGCTTCCACGAAAACTAATATAAATAAGATTTCCGAGCTATGCTACCAAGAAATCGATTTCCAAGAATAATTGGATTAGACCGAAATAATGATGTTTGTATGGTCAAAATAGATGCTCACGAACGCTCTTAGTCCGTAGCATACGAACGCTCTTAGTTCGTTAAATCGATGCTTACGGACGCTCTTAGTCCGAAGTCTTACGAACGCTCTTAGTTCGTTAATTGCGTGAATCCCCACGATTCCGCTTTTCAATGATCGAACCCACGTTATAAGAAAGGTGGGATGTAGAAGAAGGGAGGTTTTCAAGTCCCCGAGAAAAGAAGAAGAAATATAAATTCCGAATTATATGAACTTCAAAACTTACTCTTTTGAATACTTACTTGGTGAAAATTCGGAGCAGATTCTGTTCTGAACAGCTTGTACCTCGATTGGTGTACAGATCTCAATATGACTCCGATAAGGCTGAAATTCGGAGGTTAGATGGAAGAGACAGAGACGAACAACTTTTATGAAGAAAGTTTTTCGATCTGAGCTTCCGAACTAGACGTTTCGAGGCTTGCAAGAAGACGGATGTGCACAGGAACGGGAAAAAGATGCAGTGGGTGTGCGTTGGCTTGTTTGCGCAGCAGGGATGCTTCAGTGGCAGCAGGTATGGAACGCAGGGCTGCAGGAAGGGGGCAGCAGGGGCTGCTGTGCAAGGTTGCAAGCACACGGGCGCTCGGGCTGCAGCGAAGGCTCGGCTAGCTCGGGCTAGGGGCTGCTTTGTGAATGAGTTTTGGTTTTCTGTTTTTGTGGTTAGAGTCGTGCTGATAACGTGTTTAAGTAAAATAGATTCGAGAGAGAATTGTAGAGAGAGATGTGTTCTTATTATTGAGAATAGGAGCCCTATATATAGGGATTACAAAGTGCTAGTTCTAATGTTACAAGGAATACCAATCCGTGTAGGATTGGGAAATCTAGAACCTTCTCTCCTATTCCTATTCCTAGTTTGATAAGGCACACTAAACTTGATTTTCCTTCAACAATAATCAATTTATCATAATATTATAAATGGTATGACATAGTTTACATTCTAATATTTACATTTATTGTTTGATTAGATCCAACAAGAAGAGCAGTGCTTGATTGGGCTAGGCGCTTTAATATTATTCAGGGTGTTGCTAGAGGGCTTCTTTATCTCCACCATGATTCCTATTTGAAGGTAATACATAGAGATCTGAAAGTAAGCAACATTCTCTTGGATGAGAATATGAACCCAAAAATTTCAGATTTTGGATTGGCACGCATAGTTGAAGGAACACAAAATCGAGAAAATACTCAGAGGGTGGTGGGAACACGGTAAGAATCACTTCTTTCCTATTCACGGACAGTGTCAGGAAAAATAATGTACTATGGAAAGGTAATTAGTTGGCATATATATTTGACTGCAGATTAGCAGTATGACACATTTTCCTCAAAGCCAGAAACTGAAAGAAACGATTTCCTCAGTTATAAACTAATTTGTTTGCTGTGCAGTGGGTATATGTCTCCAGAATATGCCATGGGTGGGATATTTTCGGAAAAATCTGATGTCTACAGTTTCGGGGTCTTGGTCTTGGAGATTATTAGTGGCAAGAAGAATACCAGTTTCTGTTTATATGACCAACAACTAGGCTTCCTAGCCTATGTAAGTGCATACACTAAATCCTAATGTAAAATTGTGAATTTCTGAGTAGTTTCTTTTACATAGCTGAAACCATAAATACAAAGCTAAATTAATATGAAGCTAAATATTGTCAGGCGTGGAACTTGTGGAATGAAGGCAGGGGACTAGAATTAGTTGATGAAGTATTGGGTGATTCATATTCCTCATCAGAAGTAATGAAATGCGCCTATATTGGGCTTCTTTGTGTACAGGACAGTGCTGTGGATAGGCCAACCATGGGGGATATAGTTTCGATGCTAAGTAGTGACACGGATGGTCCAAAACCTAAGGAGCCGGTATTCACTATTCAGAACTCATTCTCTCATCCTCAACCTCAATATGGAAATACTTACTCTACAAATGAAGCTACCATTACAGTGATTGAAGGAAGATGAGCTATTGCAAACTGTTGAATCACAATGTATATCACAGCCTGCATTGTAATATTAATCATTCAATGTTTCTATCGGTGAATGTCTTTATTAGGGTCCAGAACCACATTTATGACTGGCACTCTTTTCTTTTTTGTTCTGAATATTTGACTGCAGTCTATATGATTATGTGGTAGAATTTGTTGGTGCCAGTTAATTCATATACTCTGTACAGCCAACAAAAAGAATATCTAAAAATCCCAAATTTTATATTTTCAACCAAAACTAGTACATTTTGGTGCTCTGACCAAGAATTATCTGAAAGAAAGAGATGTCATGAAGAAGAATAACCATCCCTCAAGCAGTCTAACTTGCACTAGACGAGAGGACTGGTCTCTTCTGCTTCTGTTTCAGGGATGAAATGCAGCTTGTTGAATTTCTCAGATGGTACTATTTATAGCTTTGTTCTTGGAATTTCTGAGTCTTCACCATTACTCTGCTTTCACTTCCCTTGATTCCTTTCAGGTATGTTGGACTCTTGTTCACTACTGTAGTGCTAGTGAATTAATTCTTGTGTAGGTATGGCATTGTGATTTTATTTTATTGTTGCCCATTGGACCCTTTTTTGGATCCTTAGATCTTTACAAGCATCAGAACATTGGAAACTATCAATCCTTTTCATCAATTTCTGCTTTTATATGGTTTGGGTTCTTGAGCTATTTGTCATGATGATTGTTGTTATGATCCTCTTCATACATTGTTCAGTGTTTTGATAGATTCGTGTATACATGAGGGACTGAGCTAGGGAGAAGATATATTTACTGGGTTAGTTTGACTTTTTCTGAATTTATTTGTGCTGAATTTACCTATCAGATGTACATCTGATAGGTAAATTCAGCACAAATACATCTGATAGGTAAATTCAGCACAAATAAATTCCATCCAAAAAATTTACCAATCAGATGATTCAATTGAGGTGCCAGTTCTTGGAATCATAGTTTTGGATTCTTTTCTTTGCATGTAATCTGGGTCTCTCTCAAGATGAGAGTATCATACGGTCTTTGCTTCCTTCACTTAAACTTCAATTCTTTTTCTCAATATTAATCATGCCTTTAGTTGAAAATCTGAAAGCGACCACAGAAGATAGTGAAATCTGGACTGTATCAATGGTCTGTGCTGTAACAATGTTACTGCTCAAGGTGTTCACAGGCTTACTTGTGTGCGTTGGAGCCTGACACTCTTTGTGTTTGTTATTTTCATCCCAATTAGTATTTGCCATTCATATATTTGTTGGTGTGTATAGTAAATAGGTGGATGGGAATTGAACTGTGTTTTTTTTTTTTTTTGATATATGTTTATTAAGTACGCAATTGAATTGGTTATATGGAACTATGTTTACTGAGTCAAATTGGTCGTCTTGCTCCACCAGGAGCCTAAGAATTGTTTATTTTTGCTGAGACAGGTATCCAGGGTTATTCAAAGTTTTCTGGCCATGACTTTCAAAGGTTTGACAGAACTTTCTACATAGCCAAAAAATGATATTTCATTTAGTCACATTGAAAGTTCAGCAATATATGCTTTATTGGTTGACAATTACAATTAACACCCTTGATACATGAACATCTATCATCTTCAGTTCATAAAGTTCTACTTCTGAATTTCAACAAAAACCAGTTCATACTTGTCATTATTTTGATGGTCTCACTATTGCGATGCCAAGAGGTGTTGGAATCAATAGTGTTAGCGTTTTAAATTCCTCCATGTTGTTCCTATTCATCTTCAGCTTGCTTCCCTCACAATATTGGGCTGAAGTTTATGATCTGAGTCCTTCACAACCATTAACACAGGGACAAACTCTAGTCTCTCCTGGTCAAATTTTTGAATTGGGATTTTTTAGTCCTAATAATTCTGCTAATAAGTATGTGGGGATGTGGCACAAAAGTATATTTCCCCGTAAAATTGTGTGGGTGGCTAACAGAGAAAATCCCCTTGCAGTTACAGACAGCTTGGCTACTTTGAGGATTGGCAGCAATGGAAATCTGGAGCTTGTAGATGGGAAGCAGAGTTCTGTCTGGTCAACCAATGTTTCGGTGTCAACTAATGGTTCAGCTGCAGTTCTTTTAGACAATGGAACCTTTGTTCTCAAAGATGATATGGGAGCTGATTTGTGGCAGAGTTTGGATTATCCTGGTGACTCACTTCTGCCAAGCATGTTGCTGGGATTTGATAGTAGTACTCGAAACTGGAATTTGTTGACATCATGGAAAGGTGAAAATGATCCATCAACTGGGATTTTCTCGGTTGGATTGTCAGCACAGACGCCAACACAAATATTCATCTGGAAAAATGGAGCAACTCCCCACTGGAGAAGTGGGCCATGGGATAAATCAAAGTTCGTTGGTCTACCTGATATGAGTACTCAATATCTAAGTGGATTTACTCTAGATGATAATGTGAAACAGGGAACAAGGTATTTCTCCTACAGTTTATATGACAATACTCTTGCATATATGGAAATATCTTATGATGGAATCTTGAAGCTTATGCTTTTGCAAAATGGCGAGAACTGGAGTCTTAACTATGCCGCACCGACGAATACATGTGACAGTTATGGAGCCTGTGGACCTTTTGGGTTTTGCAAAGCTTCTGCCCCTCCAGTCTGCAAGTGTTTGAAAGGGTTTACACCCAAGTCAGTCGAGGAATGGAGCAAAAGAAACTGGACAGGAGGTTGTGTGAGGCAAACCAGATTGTCTTGTGAGAGACACACAAATACTTCAGTCTCGTCAATGGGGGAAAAAGATGGGTTTTGGAAGATGGAGAACTTGAAAATACCCGATTTTCATGAATATCGGACTTCTTTATCTATCGACGTGATTGAGGACTGTAAGACACAGTGCCTGAGTAATTGTTCTTGTCTGGCTTATGCATATGTCGTTAATATAGGGTGTTTGGTTTGGTCCAAAGACCTCATTGATATACAGGAGTTTACCTCTGGCGGAGAAGATCTTTTTATTCGAATAGCACAAACAGATTTAGGTGAATTATAAATTTTCAGAATTCTAGGCTTAGCCATATCTGTTATTTTCTACCTTGTGTTTCTTTAAGTATTATAATTTATAATTTCAAATTTTCCAGGTGATGGAAAGCGGACAAAACTAATTGTCAGCCTCACAGCTATTTTTGTCATTAGTATTCTGGGTTCCATAGTTTTCGGTTTCCACAGGTTCTCAGCTAGAAAGAAGGGTAAGAGTTTCAGTTACAGAGGTACAATTACATTAGGCTATGATTTCCCTCATTTCTCTAAGTATTAATGTAGTCCGTACAGTTTCCATGCATAAGTAATTTATATTAAGTGCGTATTCGCTGGTTGATAAAATTGTGAGCTAATTGATCTGACATTTTTCTTTTCTTTATTTTATGCATGCTATGGTTGCAGGAAACATAAAAGTAACAACTAAGCACTTTGAGTCAATTGATACGACTGAGACTTCAAGAGACATTCTTCTAGAATGTATAAGAGAGCACGATCGGGCAGAGCAATTCATGTATAATTATGATAGCATCTTAATTGCAACAAACAATTTCAGCTCCACAAACAAACTCGGCGAAGGAGGATTTGGCCCTGTTTATAAGGTGAGTTTCTATCATTTTTTCCATGCCTCTGGACATTGTAGTATTAATTACAAGACATGTACAATGATGCGATGACTAATTTGTGTACCTTGTGTAGGGTAAGCTACAAGAAGGGAAGGAAATAGCAGTAAAAAGACTATCTCGTAGCTCAGGACAAGGAGTAGAAGAGTTCAAGAATGAGATGTTGTTGATCTCCAAACTTCAACATAAAAATCTTGTTAAGATCATGGGCTGCTGCGTCACAGAGGATGAAAAGTTACTGATTTATGAATTCATGGAAAACAAAAGGTTGGATACCCTTCTGTTTGGTTAGTTTCACTAGCACTTTACAATTTCTCTTTATCTCTCTCGTTTTAATTCTATATAATTGGTGATCTCTGAACCCTTTCGATGTTCTCTCAGAATGTAAGATTAGATTTTGGCAATACAACTGCCTAGTTACACAGAGCTATTAATGAATTCCTGTACTAAATAATCAGGGAAGGAAAAATCCTTGAATTATGTTCAATAATTAGACAATCAAGCAAGATAACCCTCTGATTTAGTACTCTTTAACTATTATGCAATTTCTGTGAGTACACATTCAGTTTTTTATTTCCTTGGAGAACGATCTTAAACAGAACCAATTTTAGTCTAAATTATAGCCCTGTTTCACTATTGTTCATACAACTTTTTCAAAAATTTCCTGGCAACTAAAGGCTGGTAATTTTGTCATGGTCAACGTTTTCATTGTCCAATGCATGGGATACTGTTCACATTTCCAGTATTTGTGTTGATTAGATCTGTCAAGAAGAGCAGAGCTTGATTGGGCCAGACGCTTCAATATTATTCAGGGTGTTGCTAGAGGACTTCTTTATCTTCATCATGATTCTTGTTTGAAGGTAATACATAGAGATTTGAAGGTCAGCAATATTCTCTTGGATGAAAAAATGAATCCAAAAATTTCAGATTTTGGATTGGCACGAATTGTTCGAGGGACACAGGATCTAGAAAATACTCAGAAGGTTGTGGGAACACGGTAAGTATGGTCTCTTTCCTCTTCTTGGACATGTTCTTTTACGACTAAAGTTCTAGTGTTATACTCTGTCAATTGTAATGATATACTGAATGAATGGAGAGATCAACTCCAGTTCCCCTCTGTCATTTAAACTTAACTGAAGATAGTTTCATGCCATATGAGGAGGTATTCTGGTTTTGGTGCAATTTTATCAACTTTGCTGATAAATTTCCTGTGCAGTGGCTACATGTCTCCGGAATATGCCATGGGAGGCATATTTTCTGAAAAATCTGATGTCTATAGTTTCGGAGTCTTGGTATTGGAGATTATTAGCGGTAGGAAGAATAACAGCTTCTATTACAATGACCAACTGCCAAGCCTCCTAGCTTATGTACGTTCACACACTAAATCTCAGTCTCAAATCTTTGAGCAGTCTCTTTCGTATAGCTTAAACAATACTTAACAAGCTAAATACATTAGTCTAACAATTGTAGCCATCATATTTGAATTTTGTCAGGCATGGCACTTGTGGAGTGAAGGCAGTGGATTGGAGTTAGTAGACGAAGTATTGACTGATTTATATTCGTCATCAGAAGTAATGAGATGCCTGCAGATTGGGCTTCTTTGTGTACAAGACAATGCTGTGGATAGGCCAAGCATGCCGGAAGTAGTTTTCATGCTAAGTAGTAACACAGACAGTCCACAACCTATGAAGCCTATATTCACTTTCCACAACGCAGTCTCTCCTCAACCACAGTATGTGAAAAGTCCTTGTTCCGGAAATGAAGCATCCATAACGGTAATCGAAGGGCGATAGAAAATGAAGCATCCATAACGGTAATCAAAGGGCGATAAAAAATTCTGTAGATTAAACTGCATTTCAGGTCAATCATCATTCCATGTTATATTCTGTTTAGATTTTTGGAAAACAAGGAGTTGAAGTTTCGATATTCCTGATGAAATGGTTGGGAGTTGAGTATGCAATTGAACATTTTGATCTGATCGGAGTTTAAAATTGTTAGATTGTATCACACTTGAAGTACAAAATTCAAAAGTTCAGTTCTCTTCTATTGTCTTGATCCTTAATAATTCTCGCTTTTACCTGCTGGCTGCCGGTTCTTTTCTTCAAGTAGTCTAGTATTGCCATTGCCATTTCCATCTCCAAATGAGTTTCATATTTCGCTGTTGTTATATGCCTCTTTGATTTGCTTAGATTATTCTAAGCACTGTGGTTAGCATAGTTAAACTTAGTACACAAGCTAGCTTTCATTTTGATGGGGATGTTGCCTCATCTTGGTACGGCTGGCCTAGCTTCAATTTTTTTTTTTTTTGGTGGTGGAGAAGTTGCCAACTTGCCACCAGAGTCTTGGACCCTATGTTATCAAGTCAAAAATCTCCACAAGGAGCCTAAAGCTATGTCAAATTTGTCTGCCATGACTTTGAACTATTGGCAGAAGTATCATATAACTTTCATCATGTGTGGCCTAGGTGCTTCACTTCTTTGAATAGCTGAGCTATGCTTCAAAAAACTATTTACTTCAGATTTTTTTTTCCTGGTAACCAATTAAACAAATGGGTATTGTTTTGTTGTTTTTCTTGTTCATCTTCAGTTTGCTTCCTACCCAGTATAGTGCCCAGCTTTATAACATAACTCCTTCAAACCCATTAGCACTAGGACAAACTCTAGTCTCCCCTAGCCGCATTTATGAATTGGGATTCTTCAGTTTGAGTAATTCCACTAATAGATATCTGGGGTTATGGCACAACAATATATATCCCCGGAAATTTGTGTGGCTAGCCAACAGAGAAAAACCTCTTTCAGTTGCAGACACATGGGCTAATCTGAGAATTAGTAGCAATGGGAATCTGGAGCTTGTAGATGGGAAACAGAACTCTGTCTGGTCAACCATTGAAGTATCATCATCTAATAGTACTTCAGCAGTTGCAGTTCTTCTAGACACTGGAAACTTTGTTGTCAAAGATGATATAGGAGCTGATGAGTTTATATGGCAGAGCTTTGATTATCCTTGTGACACTATGATACCTGGCAAGCTGCTAGGATTCGATAGTAAATCCGGAAAGAGGTATGTCCTCACTAACTGGAAAAGTGATAATGATCCATCAATGGGTATATTCTTGTCTGGATTTTCAGCAGAGACACCATCACAAGTGTTTGTTTGGATTAACAATGGATCAACTCCTCACTACAGAAGTGGACCATGGGATAAATCAAAGTTCATTGGAGTAGTGGACAAGGATTCCCAGTGGCAGTATCTAAGTGGATATACTCTAGAGGATGATGTGAAGCAAGGAACGAAGTATTTGTCTTACTATAATTTAGTCGACAACATTACTGGATATACAGAGATGTCTTCAGATGGTTCAGTAAGGCTTATGTATAGAAATTATTCTATGCACCGACGGTGTAAGTGACCCAACCCTTATAAAATAATCTCAACCCTTGATATTTATTATCAATTTTATTTTTAATAAACAAAAAGTGTATTTAATGCAATCTAACCATTCATTTATGTTGGTGCAAGTGCACGGCGGTGCTCTGAATAATCTCTCGGCTTATGTATTCAGAAAATGGCAAGAACTGGAGTGCTGTCTTGAAGATTTCAAATAATGCATGTGACATTTATGGAACATGCATGTGGACATTTTGGGGTTTGCAATGTTGGGTTTGGTGCCTATCCCTCCTTGGTGGAGATATTTTGCATGGCATGAATGCATGATATTAATTGTTTGTGCATTCAAGGTGACAACTTATGCATGGAAAATTGGTGCATGGTCAAGTGCATGCATTGGGTATAAATGCATGGTCAAGTGCATGCATTGGGAATACATGCATGGTTAAATTCATGTATTGACCTTTTTTAGTCTTCCTAGGGAGTTAATGTGGGAGATAGGTGGTTGATTCATGAAGGAGCATTGATGAAGTGAGTCTAGAGACTTCTATCAATGGTATAAATATATGAAGCTTGTGTGGATGAGGCAAGCAGAGGAGAGGTCTAGAGCAACTCTAAGGGTCTTTGTGTATAGAAGCAAAGTGAGTTGTGTTCAAGAGTGTGAATAGCTCTTGGGGTAGAGTGATCTTCTAGGTTGAGAGAGGGTGTACAAGGGGTATCCTATTAGATACAAGGGCTTGGGTTGGGCATAAACTTGAGCGGTGTAATCTTGTACTTGTGTAATTCTCTCATTAGTGAAGGTGAAACTCTCCGAGGACGTAGGCAAGGATATTGGCCGAAGCTCGTTAAATCTTGTTGTCTTCTTGGCTTGGTTATTTCTTCTTTCTATCTCTACTTCTAGTACTTGAGTGGCGGAGGGATTAATTTCCCTAACAAGTGGTATCAAAGCTTCGGCTTATCGGTCGTGGGCTGTTAGTCATGGCAAGTTCTAGTGTCTCACATTTCAAGGTGGAGCAGTTTGATGGAAAGGGAAATTTCACACTATGGCAAAGGAGGGTGAAGGACATCCTAGTTCAACAAGGTCTTGCAAAACCTTTGAAGGGAAAGGATGCGAAGCCGGAGAAGATGTCAAATGAAGATTGGGACGAGTTGGAGTCCAGGTGTGTTAGCACTATTAGGCTTTATATTGCTGACAATATTATCAATAATGTTAATAATGTAGATTCGACACCTGAGCTTTGGGAGAAAATGGAGAAGCTTCATCTTGGGAAAGGCTTGCAGACGAAGTTGAATCTAAAGCGGGATCTCTACAAGCTCAAGATGGGAGAAGGTGAGAGTCTCATGGAGCACATGAATGTGTTCAGAGGATTGGTAGATCAACTAGCAAAAGTTGATGTAAAGATTGAGGAAGAAGATCAAGCCATTCTACTTCTTAGCTCGCTTCCCGATTCGTATGAGAATATCATCACTACAATCTTGTATGGTAAGGATACATTAAAGATGGAGGAGGTGGAATCGACTCTCTTAACTCACGAGAAGCGGAGGAAAGCCGATGATTCCCAAGTTTCCGTCTTTGTTGCTCATGATCAGAATCAAAGGGGAAGGTCAACTGCCAGGGGATCTAGTGGACATAGCAGGTCTAAATCCAGGGGCAGGGGAAAGGGCAAGCAATGCTACAAGTGCAAGGAGTGGGGACACATAAAGCCGGATTGTCCGTTGTTGAAAGAGAATGATGATAAGGGCTCAGATTTCTCCTTGGTTGGTATAGCACAGGTTTCAATCTTGTATGGTAAGGATACATTAAAGATGGAGGAGGTGGAATTGACTCTCTTAACTCACGAGAAGCGGAGGAAAGCCGATGATTCCCAAGTTTCCGTCTTTGTTGCTCATGATCAGAATCAAAGGGGAAGGTCAACTGCCAGGGGATCTAGTGGACATAGCAGGTCTAAATCCAGGGGCAGGGGAAAGGGCAAGCAATGCTACAAGTGCAAGGAGTGGGGACACATAAAGCCGGATTGTCCGTTGTTGAAAGAGAAGGATGATAAGGGCTCAGATTGCTCCTTGGTTGGTATAGCACAGGTTTCAAATGATTTTGGAGAATTTCTCACAGTCTCCAAAGGTAATTACACTTGTTCTCTACGTGATTGGATATTGGATACTGGTTCTTCTCATCATCTTTGCTCCAGGAGAGAATATTTTGATATGTTCCAAGAAGTCCAAGGATTTGTGACTTGGGGTGATGGCACAAGGCGTCGTGTCATGGGTGTTGGAACGGTGAAGATCAAGATGTTTGATGGAGCGGTTCGCACTTTGGGTGATGTTGTGTACGTCCCAAGGTTTCGAAGAAATTTAATATCATTGAGCCAGTTAGACTCCAAGGGCTGCAGGGTTTCGTCAGCAGGGGGAGTTATGAAAATATCACGTGGCTACATGGTCCTAATGAAGGGAGAAAAGTGTGGAAGTATGTTCCGTCTGATAGGAAAAACTCAGACCTCGAAGGTTGAAGGGAAATGGAGTGCACAAGGATGCAGGTACCTGAAGCGGGTCTCGTTTGCGAGCATAGCAGAGACTCCAGTTACAAGTTTCCATGTTTCAGACGATGGTGAGAAGGTAAATCCTGCTAGGAAAGGGGTCAAGTCGAGGTCCCTCTTCAGAGTCAACAAGTGATAGTTGTCTCGGGGCAGTTACACATGGTATTGGCCGATTGAATCAGGGGGAGTTAGGACAAATTCAATTGACTATGATTATGTGTAACTGCGCAACTAGAAGGCCAATGAAATGCTTGTGGGTATAACAAGTTGTGTCTCGGATCGAGATGACTTCAAGGATTGAAGTGGTGGTGCGAAGCTCTCCACCAAAGTCGGGAGGGGGAGATTGTTGGGTTTGGTGCCTATCCCTCTTTGGTGGAGATATTTTGCATGGCATGAATGCATGATATTAATTGTTTGTGCATTCAAGGTGACAACTTATGCATGGAAAATTGGTGCATGGTCAAGTGCATGCATTGGGTATAAATGCATGGTCAAGTTGATGCATTGGGAATACATGCATGGTTAAATTCATGTATTGACCTTTTTTAGTCTTCCTAGGGAGTTAATGTGGGAGATAGGTGGTTGATTCATGAAGGAGAATTGATGAAGTGAGTCTAGAGACTTCTATCAATGGTATAAATATATGAAGCTTGTGTGGATGAGGCAAGCAGATGAGAGGTCTAGAGAAACTCTAAGGGTCTTTGTGTATAGAAGCAAAGTGAGTTGTGTTCAAGAGTGTGAATAGCTCTTGGGGTAGAGTGATCTTCTAGGTTGAGAGAGGGTGTACAAGGGGTATCCTATTAGATACAAGGGCTTGGGTTGGGCATAAACTTGAGCGGTGTAATCTTGTACTTGTGTAATTCTCTCATTAGTGAAGGTGAAACTCTCCGAGGACGTAGGCAAGGATATTGGCCGAAGCTCGTTAAATCTTGTTGTCTTCTTGGCTTGGTTATTTCTTCTTTCTATCTCTACTTCTAGTACTTGAGTGGCGGAGGGATTAATTTCCCTAACAAGAAGCTTCTGAATCTCCAATCTGCAAGTGTTTGAAAGGGTTTGTACCAAAATCACGCGACGAATTGAGCAAAGGGAACTAGACTGGAGGGTGTGTGAGGCAAACCAATTTGTTTTGTGAGAGAAACAAATATCTCAGTCTCAACTACAGGAAAACAAGATGATGGCTTTTTGAAGTTGGCAAGGTCCACAATACCAGATCATCATGAATATATGTCTTCTTTGGGCGACGTAGACACATTTGAAGACTGCAAGATGGTGTGCCTAAAAAATTGTTCTTGCTTGGCCTATTCATATGTCAATACTATCGGGTGTTTGCTCTGGTTCAATTACCTTATTGATATACAGGTGTTTCCCTCTGATGGAGTAAATCTATATATTCGTCTAGCACACTCAGAACTAGGTAAATGAGCTCTTTCACAACTCGTATAACAATATTGATCTTTTCTTTCTGTCTAATGCTTGTGTTTGTAACTCTATATATGATAATATAACTCGTAAGCTTCTTTTTTTTTTGTTTTTTTTTTCAGGTGAAGCAAACCCAATAAAGTTAATTGCCAGCCTTACAGCTATTGGTTTTATGAGTTTGTTGGCTGCTAGAGTTTTTGGTTTATACAGATTGCGTGCCAGTAAAAAGGGTAAGAAAATGAAATGGTCTAGAGAAGGTCTTCTAGAATATATAGGAAAACATGACTCCTCGGAGATGAAGATATATGATTTTGATAGCATATTAATCGCCACAGGACAACTTCAGCATAAAAAACAAACTCACGCAAGGAGGCTTTGGCCCAGTTTATAAGGTATATATATCTTCTTTCTTAAGAAAAACATATATAGCACTTCAACAGGTACAAGATACAGGGGTTGATAGAATTATTGTTTTGTGGAACTCATGTAGGGAATGCTACCCAAAGGGAAGGAAATAGCAGTAAAAAGACTATCTAGTAGCTCAAGACAAGGTGTTGAGGAGTTCAAGAATGAGATGTTGTTAATCTCCGAGCTTCAACACAAAAATCTTGTTAGGATCATGTGTTGTTGTGTAAAGGAGGATGAGAAGTTACTTATTTACGAGTTCATGCCAAACAAAAGCTTGGATACTTTTCTATTTGGTGAGTTTAGTGCCTTTATATTTGGCTGCAGTAACTATGTTTTACCTGTTTTCTTTTTAAATATAATCTTTTATCTCTGAGCCAGATCTTTGTAAAATTTAAGTTTCTAACATATTGGTATGACTCAATTCACATTACCTAAACTACGTACCATGGCACAAATAAGCTATCATTCACTTGTTTCTCCATTGACATACAAAAGGATCATTGATTTGGTTAAGGCAAAATATTGCAATATATATGTAATGAATTTTTCATTGATTTTGTTTCTCAATCACAAATATAAATGACAAACTCATTAAATATTAGAACTTATCTGTACAACATTTATTTGTCTGCTCAGTTCATTTCTCACTACTTTTCATCTACATACTATACTGGAACCACGCCAATTCCTTAGAAAATAAAGGCTATAGGAATGTAGTGATTTCATTAATTTTAAATCTCGTGATGGTCAATATTTCATAGTAACATGCATGGTTGTTACAATTAGCATTACTGATTATTTGATTAGATCTGACGAAGAGAGCAGTGCTTGATTGGGCTACACGCTTTAATATTGTTCAGGGTGTAGCTAGAGGGCTTCTTTATCTCCATCATGATTCCTATTTGAAGATAATACACAGAGATTTGAAAGTCAGCAATATTCTCTTGGATGAGAAAATGAATCCAAAAATTTCAGATTTTGGATTGGCACGCATAGTTGAAGGAACACAAATTCTAGAAAATATTCAGAGGGTGGTGGGAACACAGTAAGAATCATTTCTTTCCTATTATATCTCGGACGTTTTATCAAGAAAAATAATGTTTTAGTGAATGATTGATTGGCCTGCTTGGTCAAAACTTAATTGCAGATTAGTTGCATGGCATTTTTCTTAAAGCCAGAAACCAAAAGATATTGTAGGAGAATGGAATTGTGTATATTATTGATAATAGGAGCCCTTTAAATAGGGAGTTACAAGGTACCCAAAAAGGTAATAGAATCTGATTACAATTGAATACCTAGAACACATTCCTATTACAACTCTAAACCCTAGTTTGTAGAGGCACACATTATGTCGATATCCTGCAACACTCCCCCTTGTGCCGCTCAAACTTGGTGATGACGCTTTGATTGTTGCCTCGTTAAAAACCTTGCCAGGTAACAAAAACCCTGTGGGACAAAAATAACCCTGGTCGAAGGACAAAAAGAGCACAACACGTCCTTCACTCTTCGAGATCGAACATTTAGACATCATGCCTCCCCCTGATGTCAATATCTCCCCCTGATTACTACAATCATGGGAGTTCGGATAACTTTCTCAATCCGATGCTCTTCACATGTTTTTCGAAGGTGGATTTTGGTAACGACTTAGTAAATAAGTCCGCTACATTATCCTCTAATCGGATTTGGTTCACTTCAATATTTAGAAATGCTTATTGTCATTTTGATGGAGGGGAGGAGGAGCACGGAAGGTGGCATTTTGCCTTGTGGGGTCCGATCCCACACTTCCGTCATCTATTTTCTCTATAGGGATAGAACAAGCCCATATCAATCGTACCTCTCAAATATTGAAAGATTGTCTTTATACCAATCTAATGGCGTTGCGTTGGCGCGGGCTATGTCTAGCCAACAAGTTCATAATAATTGAGGTGTTTGGTCTTGTATTGTGCTAAGTGCAATGATGCGCCTATTGTACATAAGTAAGCACTTCCGCTATTAACACGTCTTCGTCATCATCCCTGGAACGAAACGAATCCCTTTTAGGGCCAAGACTACAGACGACCATGGGAGTGCATTTTTGACTTTATCAAAATGCCTAAGCATCTATTGACACGGTATACAAGTTCTGAATCTAGACAAAACCGTGTTCTCCCAAGGTCATTTCTCTCAAACTCGGATTTCAGGTGTTCAACGGTTTCTCTTAACTCTCAAGGGTTCCAATTATGTTTATCAACATAAACCGCGATAATTGCAAATCCGAAACTTGTCATGGAAACGCGTGGGCATAGTTCATCATATCCCTTCCCAATTAAGTAGTCATTTTAGTGATCATTTCAACCTCGTTGCAAATACGCTCCGTGGTCTAGAGCCACTTGACTTGGGTAAATGAAGTCCACAAGAACCTTCATTATATTCCGTATATAGATCCCCATAGAGATACGTAGTGACCACATTCGTAAGCTACATATTCAGTTGTTTGGAAACTACCAAACTGATAAGGTAGTGGAGTGCAATGACATCCATTACGAGAGAATATGTCTTCTCGTAGTCGATTCCAAGGCGTTGTGAGAAACCTTACGACATAAGGCGAGATTACCATCTCTTTTTCTCATCACGCTATCTAACGAAGACCTATTCATGTTAATAGGTTTTATGTTAGGAGTTGTTGGCATCTCAGGCCCGAAATCATTCCTCCTCGTTAGTGAATCCAATTCAACCTAGATCGCATCTTTCCATTTAGGCCAATTTTTTCTACGTTGGCATTCTTCAACGGAGTAAGGTTCGATGTCATTGGTCTCAATAATTCCACATCCTCATGTACACTAGTGTAGTTCGTAGAGATCTCTATATTCTCAGGAATTGGTTCTAACATTGAGGCGTCCCCCAACGATGTCTCTTGGACATAACCACAATCCAAAATATTCTCATGAGACGGATTTTGAGTATCAATGATCAATGGATCAAGTTGTGCCAAACTCGCTTTCTTCTTAGGGCGAGAATCCATCAAACTTATGGGTCTCCTACTCTCTCTAGCGGAACCCATGGCCTATGACGCCATTATGCCACCTTTGTGGCGTCACCATACCACCATCCATGGTGGTGTTGCCGTACCCATCTTCTCTGGGTGGCACCATGTCCTCTTGTGGGGACATCAATCCTTGCAGGCATGTTTGCAACAAGTATATGTGATCTTGTCACTTTTAGGGGATCAAGATGAGACATAATGGGGACAGACCACGACAATTCCTGTCATTCCTGTTGAACATTGACGTTCTAATCTCCCCCTAACGACTGGAAGACTGTCTCATCAAAGTGACAATTCGCAAATCCAGCGAAATAGAGATCGCCTGTCAAAGGTTCTACATAACGGACTTATAATTGGAGACTCATGTCCAACAAATATATATATATATATATATATATACATGCATTCGTTGCAATGACTCATGTTGATGCGCTGTGGCGGAGCAATTGGCACATGAACCGCACACTCAAATATGCATAAATACGAGATATTAGACTCGAACCCAGTCACTAGCTGTAACGCAAATAAAAGTTGAGTGGCTGCTATGAGTCGTAAACGAATTAACATAGCTGCATGCGATATTGCATAACCCAAGCGGAAAATATTGGTGCGCATTACCAAAGTCCGGGCTACCATCGTAGTCTTTTAATGGTGGCTTTTCCACCAGACCAATTGGGTGTGTACATGGGAATATGATACTTGATATCAATACCCAATGATATGCAATAGTCATCGAAAATTTTTGATGTAAACTCTCTAGCATTATCAAGTCAAATTGACTGGATGGGATGATCTGGGTAGTGAGCCCGTAGCCATATGTTATGTGCTAGGAGTGTAGTATAAGCAGCATTATGAGTGGATAATGGCACAACACGGGACCAACATGTTTGCGTATCAACCAACACCATAAAACATCTATATGGTCCGCAAGTTGGTTGATCAAATCCACATAATTCCCTTAGATTCTTTGTGAGAATGGAATTATTTCCTCAATCTCTTTTGTATAGGATGGTCTCAATCCTAAATAACAGGCTTTACAGAACGAAACATGGGTCTTATAATCAACCAATAAAGGTTTTGGTTAAGCCACAATGTTACAATAGACTTGAGAAGTAGAGAAAGGAGTTTATGGCGTCAATGCCATGTATTTGCTGCAAGGGGTAGGCGGCGCTGGCCATGTATGGCCCGTCATTGCACAATCATGGCGCCATGAGGCGCATGTGCAGCTCCTCCAACCAATTCTTGGTTCTTACTTTTCTTCGTTCTGAAAATGGATGTCCGTGTAAAGTGTTTAATACACGGATCATCATGTCAAAGCCTATATGTGTCAGAATCCCATAAGTCGTCTCTCATGACATGGTTGGATTCAATCACTCGAATAGTGGTTGTATACAACCCACTAGAGCGACACATAAGTTTCTCTAATACTCATTTATGTCCGTAGTCATTAGAGGTGATGCAAAGGAACTCTATCCAGTCTCATAATGTGTTTCCACATGAAAACCATTGGCTCTTATATAATAAAGTTCGAACTAAGGTATGTGCAAGACATTAAGTAAAAGAATTGACACTTTATTAATAGCCAATGATTACATCAAAGTTTTCAAAATCTAATCCAAAATAAAATCAAACTAAGACACATTGTAGTACTCTATCCGTTTGGTAACTCCAATCAAATATGACCAGGAAAGTAGAGAGAGATGTTGGTCAAACGAGGCTCTCTTAAGTACCAATAATCTCAATGACTTTCCTAGACATCACATTTTGTTGGGTCCGCCACATAAGAAAGAGTTAATATAATTGTCATTTATTGACTAAGGCATATTGTCATTACAAAAGTTCTTGGAAAATAAAAGGACTAATCTAATCAAAGTTTGCTGCATCCTTGTGTACTTCATCTTCAGCTTTGAAGTCCTCTATGGTGAGATTGACATCTCCACCATCTTCTTCTTCTTCTGCAAGGTACACTTCTTGCTCCCTCAGGTCCCTATATGCCCTATATCTTGCAGCTAGTTCCTCACTTGCCTTGCATTGCTTGAACCAATGCTCAATTGATCCACATCGATGACACTCATCATTGTGGGTGCCTCCCTTTAATTGAGGTGCACGTTGTGCACATTGCGGGCGTTCCCTAGGAGGGTTGGTGCCACCACCACGACCCATGGAGCCACCATTACGGCTAGGGATACCACGACCCCCTCTCCCACGTGTGGCATTACCACCACGTGTATCCACACCAAACTTGAGGTTTCCTTCCTGGTTAGGGCGGTTATATGGGCTCATACGTCCCTCATGTCCCCCATTCTTAGGGTACCGCTCCTTGCGCCCTCCTTTGGGTGCATTATAATTCTCCTCATGAACGCTCTTAATTCCAATGGGCCTTGAATTATAATTCCTCACGAGTATGTTATCATGTTTCTCAGCTACAGATATAACATTGATAAGCTGATGAAACCTCGTGATCCGTCCAGCATTGACTTCAGTACGGTATTGCTTTGATACCACAATGGCTGAAACGGGAAAGGTACGGTGGAGAGAGTTTTCTCAATTAGCTCTTGCTCTGTGACAGGTTGTCCACAAAACCTCAACATGGACTGTATGCCAAAAGCTTCTGAATTATATTCAGCAACAGACTTGAAATCAGCAAAGCGCAGGTTGTTCCATTGAACCTTCATGTCAGGGAGGAGGGAATCTTGGACATTGCCAAAACGCTCTTCTAGCGCTACCCATAGCTCTCTTGCATTCTTGATCGACATATACTCCAATCTGAGTGTCTTGTCCATATGGCGTCGCATCAAGATAACTGCTTGAGCATGCTTTGTAGGTGTTCGCACGAACACAAGATCCGGGTTAGGTGCCTGGATTATGGGTAATATTCCCTTTGAAGTGAGATGGTTCTCAACATCGGTTACCCAACTGTGGTAATCCGAGCATGTTGAGTCAAGCATGGGAAAGTCGAGTCTAGGTTCATTCGACATGTTGAAAATAAGAAGAGAAGATATATTAGTTTCGGAGTTAAACTTCCACGAAAACTAAAAACACTAAGATTTCCGAGCTATGCTACCAAGAAATCAATTTCCAAGAATCTCTTTTGGATTAGACCAAACGATGATGTTTTAATATGGTCACAATTTGATGCTTGTGGACGCTCTTAGTCCAAGCATTATGAACACTCTTAGTTCATACGAATGCTCTTAGTTCGTTTAATTATGAACACTCTTAGTTCATACGAACACTCTTAGTTCGTTAAGCGTGAATCCCCACAATTCCGATTTGTTAAATACTCAAAATTACACATGTTCATATATTCATATATTCCAAAATTCTGTAGGAAATAAAAGGAATTTAAAATACAAGAAAGCAGAACTTTAATCGTAAAAACTTACTTGGTAATTTGAAGCTTTGCTTCACGATTCTTTATACACACGCGTGTTGATGCAGGCGTGTAGCTAAATTAGGATTGCCGGAAACTGGTCGGAAATTGGCAGTTTGTGGGCTGCCATTCTCCCTTCTTTTTTTCCTTTCCGGGCCCAAGCTAGCTTCCCCTTCCCTTTTTTTTTCTCGGCCCAGGCCTGCCCCTTTTTTTTCTTTCTTCTTTTCTTCTTTTCTTTCGCGTCTTCTTCTTCTTTCTTTCCTCTGTTCTTCCTCCTCCTAATCTGCAGCGCAAGACTGAGCAGGTGGGAGGGAGGCTGCTGCAGGGAGGCCGGTGGTGCTGCTGTAAATCGGAGAGGCTGCAGGCGGTGTGCAGCTCGGGCTGGTGCGGAGGTGGCTGGAGGCTGCAAGATGCGCGGGGGCTGCAGGTAGGTTGGTGGGCTGCAGGCTTGCAGCAGGGAGGCTGCAGGCTGCAGGGGCAGCAGGGTTGGCGTAGGTGAGGCTATGGTTTTCGGTAAGAGGCTGCAAAGCTTGCGGTAGTTTTCTTGGTGAGTGAGTTTTCAGCAGTTTAGGTTTTTTTTCTTTTTTCCTTTTTTCCTTTTTTTTTAGGCTAGGATTAGAACTCGTGCTGATAACGTGTTGTAGGAGAATGGAATTGTGTATATTATTGATAATATGAGCCCTTTAAATAGGGAGTTATAAGGTACCCAAAAAGGTAATAGAATCTGATTACAATTGAATACCTAGAACACATTCCTATTACAACTATAAACCCTAGTTTGTAGAGGCACACATTATGTCGATATCCTTCAACAAAAGAATCAATTTACTCGTTTACATATACTAATGAGTTTTTTGTGCAGTGGCTATATATCTCCAGAGTATGCCATGGGCGGAATATTTTCTGAAAAATCTGATGTCTACGGTTACGGGGTTTTGGTATTAGAGATTATTAGCAGCAAGAAGACTACCGACTTTTATTTATATGACCAACAACTAGGCTTTCTAGCCTATGTAAGTTCATATTCTTTATAATCTTATTTTGAATTTATTAGCAATCTCTTTCATTTTTCTTAAACCATAAATATTTATAATTATTCGCAACAAATATGATTTTTTATTTTTTTTGGATCAGGCATGGAAGTTGTGGAAGGAAGACAGAGGATTGGAGTTAGTAGATGAAATACTGGGTGATTCATATTCCTCATCAGAAGTAATGAAATGTGTGCATATAGGGCTTCTTTGTGTACAAGACAATGCTACGGATAGGCCTACCATGACAGATATAGCGTTGATGCTAAGTAGTGAAATTGATGGTCCACAACCTAAGGAGCCTTTGTTCACTATCCCGAATTCAGTTTCTTATCCTAAACCACAATATGAAAATATTGATTCCTCCAAAAATGAAGCTTGCATTACAGTGATTGAAGGGCGATAAGTGATATATAGTAAATAATCCCATTCTCTTGGGCTATGTAGTATATGAATGTTTTCCCCAAAATATATAGACACCAACCTGGGCCTCCATTGAATACTTTTAGAGTTTGTATTGAAATGTTCCTTTACTTCTTTTCCGTAGCTACCTCGATCAAGAAGGCTTCTTGCATTTAACTCTATCTCACAAAAAGTAATTCCACAAAAATCTACACCTTATCGTGATAGTCTTACATTAGCAACATCTAATACTTTTTGGCAAAGAAATTCCTCTTACCATTGCATCATTGCATGGCCCTAGTCTTCTCGAGTGCTATGTGAAGTGATGTATTAATTGATTAGTTATGTTTTATTGTTGTAGTCGCTTTGAATAAGCGTGCAGTAAGTTCTGGAATATCTATTTGCTAGGTTTTCATTTTCCGTTTAGGCTAAATAAGTTTAGCGTTGCAATGCTGCAGGAGCTTAGCCATAGTGTATGCATTTTCCTGGTGGTGCCTCAAAACAAAAACAAAAAAAGGTCCTCTCACCATAAAATCAATTCATGTTCCCAAACACTATAAGTTTTTAGATCCGCATTTAGTTTGTCAATCAATACGGCAAACAAAGGTGGCGCATGGAGGTTTCCTTGATCCAGTTCAACCTTCAACTCTTGTTGAATCATATTTTGTAAAGACCATGAGTTCGATTATTTAACAAATAATCATAATTAAAAAAAAATCTTTTAAGAAAATACTTGCATTTGAATCAGTATGTATGTGAGCATTCCAATTATCTTTTATTTACATACAGTCAGCAATCTAAATCTATAATCTAACCGTTTAAAAGTTAAATCAACATTTATAGATCATCTTTGCCAAAATTCATTGTAAACAAAAATCGTTTACTCATTCAATTATATCAAACAACTGAAACAACTGAACTGGTACGGTGAAAGTTAACAATCTCATATTCTCATGACAACCATTCATTGGTTTGATGGAGATAGTGTCCTTGGCAGTGGTGCCCGCAATGGTTTTAGATAGATTTTTGCATAAGAGCTTATGTGGCGGCTTGTGACTGGTCATGAGTGGCTGTTTGCAGTAGTGCTCGGTCTATGACGTCTCAGACATGGGTGTGGTTGGGCCTCAGGTGCAAGCCGGGTTGGAGTTCGGGTTTAGGCCGACTTTGAGAGAGACTAAATTCTAGTCCTAGTTTTTTGGCCCCTCATGCTCGTAAAGAGGTGGCTTACAAAACTTTTTGAGGAGTTAGGCAACCGCACGGTTAAATTTAAGTATGGGGTTTGATGTTTCTATTGGGACCTCCAAATCTGCTCAGTTGACCTCACTCTATTGTGAATTATTAAATGACATATATAATCTCTTATAAAATGACTATTAAGGACAATAATAATACCCCAAAAAAATATTATATTTAATTTCTCTAGACTTTCCAATTCAATAATATTATATTGCATTCTTTATTATTTTCCTTATCTATTTTCATTTTTCAATTTCACTACATACTCATTAAAGCATTTATATATATTTAATAAGAATTAAAACTATAATCAAGATCATTTGACATAAAAATTTATATCATCATATATGTTGAACGCATATTGGTGAGGGATAACAAAAGAAATCATTTATGACCTAAATCCCAGTCTATTTATTATATTTACAAAAAAAAAAAAAAAGAGCTAGTAGTAAAAAAAATCTAAAAAGCTATTAAATAATTAAACATGAGGTACATAAAATAGAGAAAATAATTAAACATTAAGAAAAATTACTCTTTATTTTTTTTTTGCACATCTACAAGAGGAAAAAAAAAGTAAAAAAAAAAAAAATTCTTTTTTATTAGAAATTAAATTTTAAAGCCCAATACCTTGTGTTTGAGTTTCTTTTTTATTAGATAAGAGATTTATGTAATATGGTTAAGGAATGAATATGTAATTAATAGTTTGTTTGCAAATTATATGAGTGAGGTTATTTCAGGAACTTGAGTGAGGTTTAGTGAGTAAATTTAGTATTTGAAAATTTAATAGGAAGTGTAAAAAGCAAGGAGGTCAAGTGAGTAAATTTGGAGGTTTTAATAGAAAAACTCTATTTTTATTTTTAGTCTGTATAGTTTTGTTTGTATTTGTGTGCATCATGCATATGCTAATTTAGTGACAGTAGTGTTCATTTGGATCAATGGATCAATTCCCCACTGGAGGAGTGGGCCTTGGGATAAATCAAAGTTCGTTGGAATTTCAGATATGGATGATCGATATGGAAGTGGATTTAGTCTGAAAGAAGATAATATACTGGGATCAAAGTATTTCTCTTATTCTCTTTCCGAGGGTATACTTGCATATTGGGATAATATACGGTGATCGTTAATGACTTAATGATAAGTGCTTGCAAACTGTTGCATAAGAATGTGTAGCACAGCTTGCTTTGTAATAATAATTATTATTTTGTATTTTATGAGTTAATGATTTTGTATTTCTGTGGCTAGCCTGTCCACATAAATGAGGACATGTCTCTTCTGCTTCTGTTCCAGGGATGAAATGCAGCTTGGTGAGTTCCTCAAATGGTGCATTATTATCTTTGTTCTCGGAATTCTGAGTCTCCACCATTACCCTGCTCTCACTTCCCTGGATTCCTTTCTGGTATGTTGGATTCTTGTTCACTACTATAGTTCTAATGAATTGATTCTGGGTAAGTCTGGCATTGCAATTTTATTTGATTGTTGCCCATTGGACCCTTTTTGGGATCCTTAGATCTTTACAAGCATCAGAACATTGGAAACTATCAATCCTTTTCATCAATTTCTGCTTCTATATGGTTTGGGCTCTTGAAGAGCTATTTGTCATGATGATTGTTTTGAATTTTGATAGATTCGTGTACAGATTGATTGGTTTTAGGTGAGGGACTGAGGGAGAAGATTTATGGGTTATATTTACTGTGTTTGTTTGACTTTTTCTGAATTTCTTCGTGCTGAATTTACCTATCAGATGTCTATCCAAAAGATTTACCTATCAGATGATTCAATTGAGGTTCCAGTTCTTGGAATCATAGTTTTGGAATCTTTTCTTTGCATGTAATCTGGGTCTCTCTCAAGATGATAGTATCATACGGTCTTTTGCTTCCTTCACTTAAACTTCAATTCTTTTTCTCAATATTAATCATGCCCTTAGTTGGAAATCTGAAAGCGACCACAGAAGATAGTGAAATGTGGACTGTGTCAATGGTCTGAGCTGTACAATGTTACAGCTCAAGGTATTCACAGGCTTACTTGTGTGCGTTGGAGCCTCTGACACTCTTCGTGTTTGTTATTTCATCCCAATTACTATGTGCCATTCATATATTTGTTGGCGTCTAGATTAATAGGTGGATGGGAATTGAACTGTTGATACATGTATATTAAGTACCCAATTGAATTGGTTATATGGAACTATGTTTACTGAGTCAAATGACCTCCACAAGTCAGTCTTGCTACACAAGGAACCCAAGATTTGTTTATTTTTGCTGAGACAGGTATCCAGGGTTATTTAAAAAATGATAATTTCATTTGGTTACATTGACAGTTCAGTAATATATGCTTTATTGGTTGACAATGACAATTAAGCATCCCGTGTCTGGTAAGAAATTAACACCCTTGATACATGAATATCTATCATCTTCAGTTAATAAAGTTCTGCTTCTGAATTTCATCAAAAACCAGTTCATACTCTTCATTATTTTGATGGTCTCACTATTGCGATGCCAATAGGTGTTGGAACCAATAGTGTTAGTGTTTTAAATTCCTCCATGTTCTTCCTATTCATCTTCAGCTTGCTTCCCTCACAACATTGGTCTGAAGTTTATGATCTAACTCCTTCACAATCATTAGCACAGGAACAAACTCTAGTCTCTCCTGGTCAAATTTTTGAATTGGGATTTTTTAGTCCTAATAATTCTGCTGATAAGTATGTGGGGTTGTGGCACAAAAGTATATTTCCTCGTAAAATTGTGTGGGTGGCGAACAGAGAAAATCCCCTTGCAGTTACAGACAGCTTGGCTACTTTGAGGATTGGCAGCAATGGAAATCTGGAGCTTGTAGATGGGAAGCAGAGTTCTGTCTGGTCAACCAATGTTTCGGTGTCAACTAATGGTTCAGCTGCAGTTCTTTTAGACAATGGAACCTTTGTTCTCAAAGATGATATGGGAGCTGATTTGTGGCAGAGTTTGGATTATCCTGGTGACTCACTTCTGCCAAGCATGTTGCTGGGATTTGATAGTAGTACTCGAAACTGGAATTTGTTGACATCATGGAAAGGTGAAAATGATCCATCAACTGGGATTTTCTCGGTTGGATTGTCAGCACAGACGCCAACACAAATATTCATCTGGAAAAATGGAGCAACTCCCCACTGGAGAAGTGGTCCATGGGATAAATCAAAGTTCGTTGGTCTACCTGGAATGAGTACTCAATATCTAAGTGGATTTACTCTAGTTGATAATGTGAAGCAGGGAACAAGGTATTTCTCCTACAGTTTATATGACAATACTCTTGCATATATGGAAATATCTTCTGATGGAATCTTGAAGCTTATGCTTTCGCAAAATGGCGAGAACTGGAGTCTTAACTATGCCGCACCGACCAATACATGTGACAGTTATGGAGCCTGTGGACCTTTTGGGTTTTGCAAAGCTTCTGACCCTCTAGTCTGCAAGTGTTTGAAAGGGTTTATACCCAAGTCAGTTGAGGAATGGAGCAAAAGAAACTGGACAGGAGGTTGTGTGAGGCAAACCAGATTGTCTTGTGAGAGACACACAAATATTTCAGTCTCGTCAATGGGGGAAAAAGATGGGTTTTGGAAGATGGAGAACTTGAAAATACCCGATTTTCATGATTATCATTCTTCTTTATCTAACGACATGATTGAGGACTGTAAGACACAGTGCCTGAGTAATTGTTCTTGTCTGGCTTATGCAGATGTCGTTAATATAGGGTGTTTGGTTTGGTCCAAAGACCTCATTGATATACAGGAGTTTACCTCTGGCGGAGAAGATCTTTTTATTCGACTAGCACAAACAGATTTAGGTGAATTATAAATTTTCAGAATTCTAGGCTTAGCCATATCTGTTATTTTCTACCTTGTGTTTCTTTAAGTATTATAATTTATAATTTCAAATTTTCCAGGTGATGGAAAGCGGACAAAACTAATTGTCAGCCTCACAGCTATTTTTGTCATTAGTATTCTGGGTTCCATAGTTTTTGGTTTCCACAGGTTCTCAGCTAGAAAGAAGGGTAAGAGTTTCAGTTACAGAGGTACAATTACATTAGGCCATGATTTCCCTCATTTCTCTAAGTATTAAAGTAGTCAGTACAGTTTCCATGCATAAGTTTATATTAAGTGCGTATTCGCTGGTTGATAAAATTGTGAGCTAATTGATCTGACATTTTTCTTTTCTTTATTTTATGCATGCTATATTTGCAGGAAACATAAAAGTAACAACTAAGCACTTTGAGTCGATTGATACGACTGAGACTTCAAGAGACATTCTTCTAGAATGTATAAGAGAGCACGATCGGGCAGAGCAATTCATGTATAATTATGATAGCATCTTGATTGCAACAAACAATTTCAGTTCCTCAAACAAACTCGGCGAAGGAGGATTTGGCCCTGTTTATAAGGTGAGTTTCTATCATTTGTTCCATGCCTCTGGACATTGTAGTATTATTTACAAGACATGTACAATGATGCGATGACTAATTTGTGTACCTTGTGTAGGGTAAGCTACAAGAAGGGAAGGAAATAGCAGTAAAAAGACTATCTCGGAGCTCAGGACAAGGAGTAGAAGAGTTCAAGAATGAGATGTTGTTGATCTCCAAACTTCAACATAAAAATCTTGTTAAGATCATGGGCTGCTGTGTCACAGAGGATGAAAAGTTATTGATTTATGAATTCATGGAAAACAAAAGCCTGGATACCCTTCTGTTTGGTTAGTTTCACTAGCACTTTACATAATTCTATATAATTGGTGATCTCTGAACCCTTTCGATGTTCTCTCAGAATGTAAGATTAGATTTTGGCAATACAACTGCCTAGTTACACAGAGCTATTAATGAATTCCTGTACTAAATAATCAGGGAAGGAAAAATCCTTGAATTATGTTCAATAATTAGACAATCAAGCAAGATAACCCTCTGATTTAGTACTCTTTAACTAATAACTGAATTGCATATTCTGTGAGTACACATTCAGTTTTTTATTTCCTTGGAGAACGATCTTAAATAGGACCAATTTTAGTCTAAATTATAGCCCTGTTTCACTATTGTTCATACAACTTTATCAAAAATTTCCTGGCAACTAAAGGCTAGTAATTTTGTCATGGTCAACGTTTTCATTGTCCAATGCATGGGATACTGTTTACATTTCCAATATTTGTGTTGATTAGATCTGTCAAGAAGAGCAGAGCTTGATTGGGCCAGACGCTTCAATATTATTCAGGGTGTTGCTAGAGGACTTCTTTATCTTCATCATGATTCTTGTTTGAAGGTAATACATAGAGATTTGAAGGTCAGCAATATTCTCTTGGATGAAAAAATGAATCCAAAAATTTCAGATTTTGGATTGGCACGAATTGTTCGAGGGACACAGGATCTAGAAAATACTCAGAAGGTTGTGGGAACACGGTAAGTATCATTTCTTTCCTCTTCTTGGACATGTTCTTTTACGACTAAAGTTCTAGTGTTATACTCAGTCATTCGTAATGATATACTGAATGAATGAAGAGATCAACTCCTGTTCCCCTTTGTCATTTAAACTTAACTGAAGATAGTTTCATGCCATATGTGGAGGTATTCTGGTTTTGGTGCAATTTTATCAACTTTGCTGATAAATTTCCTGTGCAGTGGCTACATGTCTCCGGAATATGCCATGGGAGGGATATTTTCTGAAAAATCTGATGTCTATAGTTTCGGAGTCTTGGTATTGGAGATTATTAGTGGTAGGAAGAATAACAGCTTCTATTACAATGACCAACTGCCCAGCCTCCTAGCTTATGTACGTTCACACACTAAATCTCAGTCTCAAATCTTGAGCAGTCTCTTTCGTATAGCTTAAACAATACTTAACAAGCTAAATACATTAGTCTAACAATTGTAGCCATCATATTCAAATTTTTTCAGGTATGGCACTTGTGGAGTGAAGGCAGGGGATTAAAGTTAGTAGATGAAGTATTGGCTGATTTATATTCGTCAACAGAAGTAATGAGATGTCTGCAGATTGGGCTTCTTTGTGTACAAGACAATGCTGTGGATAGGCCAAGCATGTCGGAAGTAGTTCTCATGCTAAGTAGTAACACAGACAATCCTCAACCTATGAAGCCTACATTCACTTTCCACAACGCCGTCTCTCCTTCTCAACCACAGTATGTGAAAAGTACTTGTTCAGGAAATGAAGCTACCATAACGATAATCGAAGGGCGATAGATAATAACAAATTGTTGCATATCAAATAGCTATCCTGCCTACGCAATTCCATAGCAGACAGACTTTATTTGTAGCTACATGCCATGCTTACCATCATCCATATGGTGGCTACATGCAAAAAATATCCATTCAGATTCTGTAGATTAAACTGCTTTTCAGGTCAATCATTATTCAATGTTGTATTCAATTTATATTTTTGGAAAACAAGGAGTTGAAGTTTTGGTATTCTTTATGACATGGTTGGGAGTTGAGTATGCAATTGAACAGATTTGATCTGATCGGAGTTTAAATTGGTTAGATTGTATCACACTTGAAGTAAAAAATTCAAAAAATTCAGTTCTCTTCTATTGTTTTGACCCTTAATAATTTTTGCTTTTACCTACTTGCTTCCGGTTCTTTTCTTCAGTTAGTAGTCTAGTATTACGTTACCATTGCCATCTCCATCTCCATCTCCAAATGAGTTTGATATTTGACTATTGTATATGTCTCTTTGATTTGATTAGATTATTCTAAACACTGTGGCTATCATAGTTAAACTTACTACACAAGCTAGCTTTAATTTGTACCTTGGAGCTTAGAATGAAATGTTCTTTCTAATTTAAAGCAAATGTGCAACACTTCTGTTTTGGTATTTAGAAGTCTTATTTTTCACTGTTTTTCTGCAGAAAGCATATATGCTACCGTATATGTGCTTGCGTATTTTAAATCAATCGATGTTGATATTTACTCAATGTTTTCAATCTGTTTAGATATGCATTTAAACTGTAGATATTAGTTTCGAAATGGATCAAGCATTTTCTTTCAACGAGATTACTGTCTTTTTTATTTATTTTGTGGATTTAGGTTTCTATTTTCCTTCACAATTGAGTCAGTTGATAGAAATTTGTTCTCTCTTTGTTGATTCCACTATAGTAGTAAAAGCCTACACACATTGAAGTCTTCTCTAGTGCTGCCTGTTCCCGCCAAGCCAAATTATTTAGCGGGTACTAGAAGCCTGTTAATCCTCAAGTCAATCACGTGCACCAACTAAACAATCTTTGTTTAATTGGCTTGAGCCATTTAGAAGCCTGCAATTGACAGCCCAAGAATAACTTAACCGTCATCTCTTCCCCTTCTACAACGGACCGCCTATTTTTCATTTTTGTTTCACCCACAAACACAACAGCCACGTCCCATCTATCTCATTCCTTTCTTCTCTCGTTTTAAAAGCCCACCGAGCCACCATTTCTAATTATCCCTTTCTCCCCGCCGAGAACCACACCACCACACCAACTTTCATATTTCCTTTGCTTCACTACCCATCATTAAACTACCCTATGCCAGATTGCCAGTTTCTCACTACTCCTCTTCTCATCGCCGATCTCCCTCTGGGGACATTTCATCCAAAATCTAAACCAGGAATGTGAGTCGAAGCCGGGAAGCTCTTGGTATTTCTGTCCGTGTTTCAGCATTTTCCGGCGACTCAGATCATCATCGGAGATGCATGAGGTATGGAAAATGATCATCTCGTCAAGCTCTAAATCTAGATATAATTAGTTTTTTTATTTATTTGAGTTTTGATATCCAACTGGTGTTTTGGGGTGTCGTCGGAGTTACTGTTCAACGCCCGCTGCTCTCCTCCACACCAAGCGACAAGCGAAGCCCAACACGCGCTACCTGTCGATAACGAAGACGCTAGTTTAACTTAATACACAAGCTAGCTTTCATTTTGATGGGGATGTTGCCTGATGTCGGTATGGCTGGCCTGGCTTCAGTTTCTTTTTTCTTTTGTTTTTTTTTTTTTGTGGCGGAGAAGTTACCACCAAGTCTTGGACCCCCAATGTTTTCGAGTCAAAAATCTCCAAGGAGCCTAAATTTATGTCAAATTTGTCTGCCATGACTTTGAACTATTGGCAGACCTATCCTAGAACTTTCATCGACTGCAGTTCTGTGTGGCCTAGGTGCTTCACTTCTTTCAATATCAGAGCTATTTTTAAAAAAACTATATAATTCAGAGTTTTTTTCCTGGTAAACAATTAAACAAATGGGCATTGTTTTGTTGTTCTTCCTGTTCATCTCCAGTTTGCTTCCCTCCCAGTATACTGCTCAGCTTTATAACATTACTCCTTCAAAACCATTAGCACTAGGACAAACTCTAGTCTCCCCTGGCCGCATTTATGAATTGGGCTTCTTCAGTTTGAGTAATTCCACTAATAGGTATCTGGGGTTATGGCACAACAATATATATCCCCGGAAATTTGTGTGGCTAGCCAACAGAGAAAAGCCTCTTTCAAGTGCAGACACATCGGCTAATCTGAGAATTAGCAGCAATGGGAATCTGGAGCTTGTAGATGGGAAACAGAACTCTGTCTGGTCAACCATTGAAGCATCATCATCTAATAGTACTTCAGCTGTTGCAGTTCTTCTAGACACTGGAAACTTTGTCGTCAAAGATGATATGGGAGCTGATGAGTTTATATGGCAGAGCTTTGATTATCCTTGTGACACTATGCTACCTCGCCAGCGGCTAGGATTCGATAGTAAATCCGGAAAGAGGTATGTCCTCACTAACTGGAAAAGTGATAATGATCCATCAATGGGTATATTCTCGTCTGGACTTTCAGCAGAGACACCATCACAAGTGTTTGTTTGGATTAACAATGGATCAACTCCTCACTACAGAAGTGGACCATGGGATAAATCAAAGTTCATTGGGGTAGTGGACAAGGATTCCCAGTGGCAGTATCTAAGTGGATATACTCTAGAGGATGATGTGAAGCAAGGAACGAAGTATTTGTCTTACTATAATTTAGTCGACAACATTACTGGATATACAGAGATGTCTTCAGATGGTTCAGTAAGGCTTATGTATTCAGAAAATGGCAAGAACTGGAGTGATGTCTTGAAGATTTCAAATAATGCATGTGACATTTATGGAACATGTGGACGTTTTGGGGTTTGCAAAGCTTCTGAGTCTCCAATCTGCAAGTGTTTGAAAGGGTTTGTACCCAAATTGCTCGACGAATGGAGCAAAGGGAACTGGACTGGAGGGTGTGTGAGGCAAACCAATTTGTTTTGTGAGAGACAAACAAATATCTCTGTCTCAACTACAAGAAAACAAGATGATGGGTTTTTGAAGATGGCAAGGTCCAAAGTACCAGATCATCATGTGTATATTTCTTCTTTGGGCGATGCAGACACATTTGAAGACTGCAAGATGGTGTGCCTAAAAAATTGTACTTGCTTAGCCTATGCATATGTTAATACTATAGGGTGCTTGCTCTGGTTCGATTACCTTATTGATATACAGGTGTTTCACTCTGATGGAGAAGATCTATATATTCGCCTAGCACAATCCGAACTAGGTAAATGAGCTCTTTCACAACTCGTATAGCAATATTGATCTTTTCTTTCTGTCTAATGCTTGTGTATTTAACTTTGTATGACGATAGATATAACTATAAGTTTTTTTTGTTCTTTTTCAGTTGAAGCAAAGCCAATAAAGTTAATTGCCAGCCTCACAGCTATTGGTTTTATGAGTTTGTTGGCTGCCATAGTTTTTGGTTTATACAGATTGCGTGCCAGTAAAAAGGGTAAGAAAATGAAATGGTCTAGAGAAGGTCTTCTAGAATATATAGGAAAACATGACTCCTCGGAGCTAAAGATATATGATTTTGATAGCATACTAATCGCCACAGACAGCTTCAACATAAAAAACAAACTCGGGCAAGGAGGCTTTGGCCCAGTTTATAAGGTATATATCTTCTTGCCTAAGAAAAACATATACAACACTTCAACAGGTACAAGATACAGGAATTAATAGAATTATTGTTTTGTGGAACTCATGTAGGGAATGCTACCGGAAGGGAAGGAAATAGCAGTAAAAAGACTATCTAGTAGCTCAGGACAAGGTGTTGAGGAGTTCAAGAATGAGATGCTGTTGATCTCCGAGCTTCAACACAAAAATCTTGTGAGGATCATGGGTTGTTGTGTTAAGGAGGATGAGAAGTTACTTATTTACGAGTTCATGCCGAACAAAAGCTTGGATACTTTTCTATTTGGTGAGTTCAGTGCTTTTATATTTGGCTGCAGTAACTATGTTTTACCCGTCTTCTTTTTAAATATAATTTTTTATGGCTGAACTAGATCTTTGTAAAATGTAAATTTCTAACATAAAGCTATGACTCAATTCACATTAACTAAACTACGTACCATGGACCAAATAATCTATCATTCACTTGTTTACCCATCGACATACAAAAGGATCATTGTTTTGGTTAAGGAAAAACATTGCAATATATGTAAGGAATTTGCAATTGATTTTGTTTCTCAATCAATGAGAAACTCATTACATATTAGAACTTATCTGTACAACATTTGTTTGTTCGTTCAGTTCATTTCTCACTACATTTCATCTACATATTATACTGGAACCGTGCCTATTCATTAGAGAATAAAGGCTAGGAATGTACTGATTTCATCAATTTTAAATCTCGTGATGGTCAATATTCTGATTAACGTTACTGATTATTTGATTAGATCTGACAAAGAGAGCAGTGCTTGATTGGGCTACACGCTTTAATATTATTCAAGGTGTAGCTAGAGGGCTTCTTTATCTCCATCATGATTCCTATTTGAAGATAATACACAGAGACTTGAAAGTCAGCAATATTCTCTTGGATGAGAAAATGAATCCTAAAATTTCAGATTTTGGATTGGCACGCATAGTTGAAGGAACACAAATTCTAGAAAATACTCAGAGGGTGGTGGGAACACGGTAAGAATCATTTCTTTCCTATTATATCTCGAACATTTTATCAAGAAAAATAATGTTTACTGAATGGTTGATTGACCTGCTTGGTCAAAACTTACTTGCAGATTAGTTGCATGGCATTTTTCTTAAAGCCAGAAACCCAAAAAAACAATTTTCTCTTTTACATACTAATCAGTTTTCTGTGCAGTGGCTATATATCTCCAGAGTATGCCATGGGTGGAATATTTTCCGAAAAATCTGATGTCTACAGTTTTGGAGTTTTGGTATTGGAGATTATTAGCAGCAAGAAGACTGCTGGCTTTTATTTATATGACCTACAGCTAGGCTTTCTAGCCTATGTAAGTTCATATTCATTATAATCTTATTGTGAATTTATTAGTAGTCTCTTTCATTTTGCTTAAGCCACAAATATTGGTAATTGTTCACAACAAATATGATTTTTTTTTTCTATTTTCTTTTTTGGATCAGGCATGGAAGTTGTGGAAGGAAGATAGAGGATTGGAGTTAGTAGATGAAATACTGGGTGATTCATATTCCTCATTAGAAGTAATGAAATGTGTGCATATTGGGCTTCTTTGTGTACAAGACAATGCTACGGATAGGCCTACCATGACAGATATAGCGTTGATGCTAAGTAGTGAAATTGATGGTCCACAACCTAAGGAGCCTTTGTTCACTATCCCGAATTCAGTTTCTTATCCTAAACCACAATATGAAAATATTGATTCCTCCAAAAATGAAGCTAGCATTACAGTGATTGAAGGGCGATAAGTGATATATAGTAAATAACCCCATTCTCTTGGGCTATGTAGTATATGAATGTTTTCCCCAAAATATATAGACACCAACCTGGACCTCCATTGAATACTTTTAGAGTTTGTATTGAAATGTTCCTTTACTTCTTTTCGGTAGCTACCTCGATCAAGAAGGCTTCTTGCATTTAACTCTAGGGCTAAATATAAATTACTACCCTATGGTTTAGGTCCAAAATTAATTCAGTCCTTGAACTTTTAATTTCATCAAAAACACCCATGCACTTTCAATTTTGATTTAATAGGTCCAATTTGTTAGTTTTCCGACAATTGAGTTATTTAACTTGTTAACGTGACTCATATATGGCCTATGTTTTATGATGTGGTGTCAAGGTGGTCTGCATAGTCAATTTAGGAGTGAGTCCTACTATTAAAAATAAATAGTTTTTCAACAAATAATCCAACTATAACTTGAACCCATAACAGAATATTAACGAATTGGACCTATTAGATCAAAATTGAAAGTGCAGGGGTGTTTTTGATGAAATTAGAAGTCCAGGGACTGAATTAATTTTGGACCTAAATCACAGGGTACTAACTAGTATTTAGCCCTTAACTCTATCTCACATAAAGTAATTCCACAAAAATCTGCACCTCATCGTGATAGTCTTACATTAGCAACATCTAATACTTTTTGGCAAAGAAATTCCTCTTACCATTGCATCATTGCATGGCCCCAGTCTTCTTGAGAGTGATGTATTAATTGATTAGTTATATTTTATTGTTGTAGTCGCTTTGAATAAGCGTGAATAAGCGTGCAGTAAGTTCTAGGATATCTATTTGCTAGGTTTTCATTTTCCGTTTAGGCTAAATAAGTTTAGCATTGCAATGCTGCAGGAGCTTAGCCATAGTGTAGGCATTTTCCTGGTGGTGCCTCAAAACAAAAACAAAAAAGTCCTCTCACCATATAATCAATTTATGCTCCCAAATGCTATAATTTTTTAGATCCGCATTTAGTTTGTCAATCAATACGGCAAACAAAGGTGGCGCATGGAGGTTGTCTTGATCCAGTTCAACTTTCAACTCTTGTTGAATTATATTTTGTAAAGATTATGGATTCGATTCTCACTAGCATATGTAAGGGTGGGGTGGGCTAAGATTTATATTAAAAAAATAATAATAATTAAAAAAATTCTTGAAGAAAATACTTGCATTTGAATCAGTATGTATGTGAGCATTCAAATTATTTTTTATTTACATACAGTCAGCAATCTAAATCTATAATCTAACCGTTCAAAAGTTAAATCAACATTTATAGATCATCTTTGCAAAAATTCATTGTAAACAAAAATCGTTTACTCATTCAATTACATCAAACAACTGAAACAACAGCTATATGGTATAGAAAATATCCAAAAAGATAAGAGAGCTCCACAAAAAGCAGGGGAAAACCTAGCCGTGTTGTGTGACTTATGCCCCGTCCGACGGCACGCCCTGGCGGCGTTGTCATCGGACGGGCACGAGGGGACCTGGAGTCCATAGCAGAGAGGTCCAGTCGAAGCCAGGGCTGTGGGGGGACGGCGGTATTGCCTAGGACGGTTAGTGGATCTGATGGGTTTGAGTCGGGGATGGTGTCGACTGAACCGAGATAGAAGCGCGGTAGGCCTGGGGGTTGGTTGGAGTTGGTGCTGCAAGATCGGAGGTTGCCTGGATGTGATGTCTTCGTGACGGCAGCGCTGGGTTCGACGGTTCTCCAATCGGATATGTGGGATCCGATTTGCTTTAGGCGGTTTGATCTGGGGAGGAGATGCGCCTCTTTCCAGTATACTGGGTGGATCACGATCATGCAGCGTCAAGCTGGTAGTGGTGGCGGGATTGCTGGTGGCCGGAAAGTATGGGTGGTGCAGGTATGGGGTTGGCGTCGTGCCTCCAGCCCTCTGGTGCTTGGGCTTGGACATGTTTGTTTATGGGCTTCGGCTTCGGCTCTGGGCCTAGAATGTTTTTCTTTATTGTTTTATTGCTGTTTATTTTTAATTAGATGTGGCTTGATGCTAGAAATAAGTCCCTATCACTTGGTAGGGCGACGTGGGCTCTGTCTCGGACTGCGCACCTTGTGTGCCTTGTCTGCTCTGGTTAGGCGGCGAGTTTCTTGCTTCGTCAAATGGTCGCAACCTCCCAGTGGCAGGATGAAACTAAGTGTCACCGAACTTGTTTTCCGGTGGCAACATAGTGGGAAAGCTGATAGTAATAGTAAATTATGGCTCCACGTGAGCGATATCTTTCCGGTATGTCACCACCTTTGTAAAGCGAATAAAGTAGCCAATGATGCACTATTCGCTAATTGGTGCATGATAGAATACATTTTCTTAGTTGAGACTCTCGTTATTATCTCGAGATGTTCTCTTTATGCTTCTTGTAATTTTGGGTTCAGGAATCATGCCCCCCCCCCCCCCCATGTATTCTGAGGTTTCATTAATGATCAAGGCTTGAGGGCAGCCATACTGGCCCTATTTCAAAATAAAAAATAAAAAATTGAACAAGTACGGTGAAAGTTAACAATCTCATGACAATCATTCATTGGTTGGACAGAGGTAGTGTCCCAGTGGTGCCCGCAATGGTTTTAGATAGATTTTTGCATCTGAGCTTATGTGGCGGCTTGTGACTGGTCATGAGTGGGTTGGAGTACGGGTTCAGGCCGACTTTGAGAGAGACTAAATTCTAGTCCTAGTTTTTTGGCCCCTCATGCTCCTAAAGAGCTGGCTTACAAAACTTTTTGAGGAGTTAGGCAACCACATGGTTAAATTTAAGTTATGGGGTTTGACGTTATTTTTATTTTTAGTCTGTATAGTTTTGTTTGTATTTGTGTGCATCATGCATATGCTAATTTAGTGACAGTAGTGTTATGTGTGAGAATTTTTTTATCGAGCCACTACGTGATAGATTCTCTTGTAATGCTACCACATTTATGTTAGAGTGGACTGAAGATAGTTTCGTTTAGCATAACAACTGTTGTATTTAAGTAGGACATTCAACAAGAGATAAACAACTTAATTTAAACTTGGTAATATTTATCTAAGCATTCTGATTAGATAAATACAAGGGGTTAATGTTGTTATCTTATATATCTAGATAACAGAAGATATGCATATGCAGTAGAGTTGGATTGAAACTCTAACTCCTTGATGGGACTGAGCTTAGAGTGATCTACTTCTCTGTATAAATAGGAGTCCCTGTGTACACTCAATATACGCTGAAAATATAGCAGCAATACCATCTAGCTTTTCACATATTGAGTGCTTCACAGAAGGCTTTTATTGAGTTCCTCATTCCAGTTCCTGCTAATCATTTCCAGCTGCACTCTACTCATTTCCAGATGGCTCTCCAAGCAACTGAGAAAGGTTGGTTTTCCAAGTCACTTTATCATGCTTATATCAATGTGTATTCTGGTGTGTGCTCATTGATAAGTATATGACATGTTTGTATATGTTTGTGATATCAAATGATTGATTGTTTATTTGTGGCAACAAGTGGTATCAGAGCCACAAATCATTTTGCACAAGTCGTTGTTTACATGTTATGTTATTTTCAGAAATGTTCCTTTTTGGTGAAAATGAAATGAAACAAATCATTTGGGCTTAGACCCGTTTCTGGACCTAAAGAGCATGACCCAACCCATTTTTAAAACAAGAACGTGTAATAAGACCCTTTTGGTCGACTATGCTTTGGTCATTTTCTGAGAAAGAAGCACAGAATTGGGGCTAAGGGTTTTCTTACAAGGCGAAATTGATTTTGTTGAATTCGGATTGCTCAGCTCGAATTGATTGATGATACTTGCTCAGATTGGTTCGATAACATGCTGTATGTATAGAATTGCTTCCGCTAACACGTGTTTTGCAGCGCCGGAAAGCATTCGGGTATGTTTTCTGTGAAGATTGAAATTTCTGTTAATTTCATTTTGAATTACATGTCAAGAACCCTAGAGCTCTCCTGGGGGGCATTTAAGCTACTAGGTTGGTGCCCAAATGAAATTTAAATTTCGAATTGTTTGATGATTGTTTTCATGTTGGTTGATTAGCTTTGCTTATATGTATTGAACGAAATATGGGTAAATAATTCTGTCAAAGTTGCTTTCAATGAAATTGTATGATTATATAATTGCTTAATGCTATTGATTGCAGATTGTAAAATTACTTGATGACAGGATTATGAAATTCACTTGTGAGAATTTTTTACCTTTAAATGATTGTGACTATCTCCCTGTTGCAAGTTTGATTGTCAATTCTTTATTGCAAGTAAAAGAGAGTTCCTAGTAAACACTTGTTTATGGTCTGGAGCATATGGATACCAGTTTTCATTTGAATATCAACTTAAGTCCTTTTAATTTTCATATTGCAGACAGCAAAGAATTTTGGAAAATTTTTGTTGATTGTGAAGATATTAAAACTGTAACATTGCATAGATTGTGTTTAGATAATGATTGTATCATCCACAGATGGCTATTAACTCTACATCATTTAAACACAAACTGTGGTTTTTGTACATATTGTATTCAGACATATAAAGCATAATTAGACACTTTCTTTTTGCCAAACAGGTATTGATTTGTCTATTTATATCGTGTTTGTTTTCAATGTGGTATAATTAAAAGAAAATAAAGAATAGCATGTATTTTGCCACACAGGTACTCTTGCTATTGAAAAACGATTTCAGTATGCCTAGATTTATATATCAATGTTTCTGATATGCATATTGTAACTTAATGTGTTATGCTGCTGATGGTTGGTGGTATTGATATGGTATGAGACTCTGAATGACTTGTGTACAGGTTATAATTTCATTGCTTATGACCTTGAGATTATTAAGTTTTCTAGTTATTTTCTTGTTTTGAATTTAACTAGAAATGAGACTTAGACCTCCCTGTTTTCTTTATTTTCAGTTTTGAGCATCAATACCATAATTCAGCTGAATGGTAGTAACTACAGGAAGTGGAGGACTGACCTAGACCTTTATTTGCTTGACCAAAGTGTGGACTGGTGCTTAACTGTGGCTGAACCTGTAGTAACCAATGAGAGTACAGACCAAGAAAAGTAACTTCAAAAAGATTGGGCCAGGGCAAATAGAATCTGTAGATTGTCCATTATGAAAACTTTGTCTGACACAGTGAGGGGTGCCATTCCTGAGAAAGCCTTAGCTTCAGAGTACCTTCAAAGCATAGCTGAGAAGTTCACTACCAATGACAAAATAGAGGCTAGTATGCTGCTAGACAAACTGACCAGCATGAAGTTTAGCATGAATCAGAATATGAGAGAGCACCTTATGGAGATGATGAATATTCAAGGTCAGCTAGCCAACCTTGACATGAGAGTAGATGAGGGGTTCTTTATTCAGCTTGCCTTTAAATCCCTGCCTGACCAATACTTTGAGAGTCTGAAAACCACCTACAACACTCAGAAGGATAAGCGGAACCTGAATGAATTAATTGCAGTTTGTGTACAAGAACTTAATGTGTTATGCTGCTGATGGTTGGTGGTATTGATATGGTATGAGACTCTGAATGACTTGTGTACAGGTTATAATTTCATTGCTTATGACCTTGAGATTATTAAGTTTTCTAGTTATTTTCTTGTTTTGAATTTAACTAGAAATGAGACTTAGACCTCCCTGTTTTCTTTATTTTCAGTTTTGAGCATCAATACCATAGTTCAGCTGAATGGTAGTAACTACAGGAAGTGGAGGACTGACCTAGACCTTTATTTGCTTGACCAAAGTGTGGACTGGTGCTTAACTGTGGCTGAACCTGTAGTAACCAATGAGAGTACAGACCAAGAAAAGTAACTTCAAAAAGATTGGGCCAGGGCAAATAGAATCTGTAGATTGTCCATTATGAAAACTTTGTCTGACACAGTGAGGGGTGCCATTCCTGAGAAAGCCTTAGCTTCAGAGTACCTTCAAAGCATAGCTGAGAAGTTCACTACCAATGACAAAATAGAGGCTAGTATGCTGCTAGACAAACTGACCAGCATGAAGTTTAGCATGAATCAGAATATGAGAGAGCACCTTATGGAGATGATGAATATTCAAGGTCAGCTAGCCAACCTTGACATGAGAGTAGATGAGGGGTTCTTTATTCAGCTTGCCTTTAAATCCCTGCCTGACCAATACTTTGAGAGTCTGAAAACCACCTACAACACTCAGAAGGATAAGCGGAACCTGAATGAATTAATTGCAGTTTGTGTACAAGAACATGAGAGGCTTAAGAAAGGGAAAGAGGTGACTGTGAATTTGGTTGCTAAACCTCAGTGGAAAAAGGAAAAATCTGGGAATCAGTCTAAGGCAAATCACCATCTGCATAAGAAACCAGAAAACCTGAAAAAGAAGATTGGGGGTTTCAAATGTTTTTTCTGCAAGAGAGAGGGTCACATGAAGAGAGACTGTGGGGCCTATAAGACCTGGAAGGCTAAAAAAGGAGGTAACAAATTAGCTTTTTCCATTGAAGTTAATTTAGTTAACACTAGTTCTAGTTGTTGGTGTTTTGATACAGCCTCACCAATCCATATTACAAATTCCTTGAAGGGGTTCCAAAGCCAGAGGCAGCCAAGGCCAAATGAAGTTAGTATCCATGTAGGAAATGGGATGAGGGTAGCTGTCAAAGCAGTTGGGATAGTGAAGCTAGCGTTTAGGCCTGGTGTTTTCTATTATTTAGAAGATGTTTATTATATTCCTTCGATGAGAAGGAATCTCATTTCAGTTAGTGCTTTGGTCAAGAAACAGTTCAGTTTTTTAGTAGATTTTTCAGGAATAAAAATTACCCTCGGATCCCAGTTTGTTGGACATGCTTCTTTTATTAATGATTATTGGGTGCTTCCTGCTTCATCTTCTATTGCATCTTCAGCTTCTAAACAAGTGCTTTTGCTTGAAAATGTGAATGGTGTGGTTGATGGTTGTATTGATTCTGCTACTGTGATTGGTTCTAAAAGAAAGTTTTCAGAAAATTCTGCTTATTTGTGGCACAGAAGGTTAGGTCATGTTTCTAAAGAGAGACTGCTTCTTCTAGTTAAACAGGGAATTCTTCCTAAACTTGATTTCTCAAACTTGACTGATTGCATTGAGTGTGTTAAGGGCAAGTATGCAAAACAGAAAAAGAAAACAGCAACTAGAAGCACAAGTGTGTTGCAACTGGTTCACACAGATATTTGTGGACCTTTTGCGACTCAGACTTTATGTGGTAATAAATAATTTATCACATTCATAGATGACTACACAAGGTTCTGCCATATTTATCTCATCTCAGAAAAAGCACAAGCCTTAGAGAAATTTAAAATTTATAAAGCTGAAGTAGAGAAAGAGTTGAACACCGTCATTAAAACAGTCAGATCAGATAGAGGGGGTGAGTTCTATGGGAGGTACACTGAGCTTGGCCAGCACAAAGGGCCTTTTGCCTTGTTTCTGCAAGAACAAGGCATCCAGGCGCATTACACTACACCTGGAACTCCCGAGCAAAATGGGGTTGCAGAGAGGAGAAACAGGACTTTTATGAATATGGTGAGGTGCATGATGTGCACTTCAGGCCTTCCTAGGATGTTGTGGGGAGAGGCACTCAAAACAGCCAATTATTTGACCAACAGGACACCTAGCCAAGCAGTGAGCAAAATACCTTTTGAGCTTTGGAAAAACAGAAAACCTAGTGTGCTGCATACTCATGTTTGGGGTTGCAAGGCAGAAGCTAGACCTTATAATCCTCAAGAGTCTAAACTTGATTCCAAGACTGTTTCTGCATTTTTTATTGGCTATCCAGAGAATTCTAAAGGCTTTAAGTTTTATTGTCCTACACATACATCCAGAGTCATCGAAACCAATAAGGCAGTATTTATTGATGAGGTCAACTTTACAGATAAGTTTGAGGATTTTGAGTTTGATGAATTACCTGAGATTGAGACAGATGTTGTAGATGCTCCTATTTCAGAACCGGTAGTTGTGTTATCTGATTTTGGAACTCAACCTACACCTGTAACTCAAAACCATGCTCAAACTGATGTTGTGGAGGCACCATTAGTTCAAGAACTAGCAAATGCATAGCTTCCACCACAACCTGTTCTTAGAAGATCACAAAGAGATAGAAGATCAGCCTTAGATGCTTTAGCTGCAGATTTTCAGATTTACTTACAGGAGGCAGATTTTGACATTGGTGAGATTAATGATCCCATAACTTTCAAACAGGCCATTGAAAGTGGAAGATCTCACCAATGGGAGGAGGCAATGGTCTCTGAGCTAAAGTCTATGCATATTAACAAGGTGTGGACACTTGTTGAGCTGCCAGAAAATCACAAAGCCATAGGTTGTAAATGGGTATTTAAAACCAAAACCAAAACTGATGGGAGTATAGAGAGGTTTAAAGCCAGGCTAGTGGTTAAAGGCTTCACACAGCAAGAAGGCATTGACTTTAACGAAACATTTTCTCCTGTTTCAACAAAGGATGCTTTTAGAGTTGTCATGACCTTAGTTGCTCATTATGACATGGAGCTGTACCAAATGGATGTCAAGACAGCTTTCTTGAATGGTGAGCTTGAGGAAGAGATTTACATGAAGCAACCTGAGGGCTTCATTGAACCTGGAACTGAAAAGTTAGTGTGTAAGTTGAATAGATCCATCTATGGTTTGAAACAGGCTTCAAGACAGTGGTACTTGAAGTTTGATGCAGTGGTTAGTAATTTTGGCTTTAAAGAAAATCAGGTGGATGAATGTGTGTATATGAAGATAGAAGGGAAAAATTTTATTTTTCTAATATTGTACGTTGATGATATCTTGCTTGCTAGTACCAGCTTGAAGTTGTTGAAAGCTACTAAGGATTTCTTGTCAAAGAAATTTGACATGAAAGATTTAGGTGAGGCCAGCTATGTCTTGGGGATTGAGATCAAGAGGGATAGAACAAAGTGTTTGTTGGGGCTATCACAACAAGGTTATATTAATAAGGTTCTGAAGAGATTTGACATGCAGAGTTGTGCAAATTGAGAGGTTCCCATGTCAAAGGGTGACAAATTGACTAAGGAACAATGGCCTCAGAATGATATAGAAAGAGAGAATATGAAGACTAAGCCTTATATATGCACATCTTGTAGGTAGTTTGATGTATGCGCAAGTGTGCACTAGACCTGACCTAGCCTATGCAATAGGCATTTTGTCAAGATTTCAGTCCAATCCGGGTCCTGAGCATTGGATAGCAGGCAAGAAGATTTTGAGGTACCTTCAGAGAACCAAAGACCATCTGTTAGTGTATAGAAGAGTCAAGGAACTTGAGGTTGTAGGCTACTGTGATTCAGATTTTGCTAGTCACTTTCCTTCCTCCAAAAAGTCTACCTCAGGTTATGTTTTTACACTTGCAGGAGGAGCCATTGCTTGGAGAAGTGTCAAGCAAACCTTGATTGCCACTTCTACAATGCAGGCTGAGTTTATAGCTATTTATGAGGCTGTTTGTGAAGGACTTTGGTTGAAAAAATTTCTGGTTCAAACCAAGGCAGTTGACAGCATTGTTTCAAAACCTTTGAAATTTTACTGTGACAATTCAGCTTCAGTGTTCTTTACCAGGAACAATAAGTGTTGAAGGATATTGACACTTAGTGTGCCTAGTCAAACTAGGATAAGTTCTATAGCTGTAATAGGAGAGGTTTCCTACTCCAAGTTAGATAAGGAATCCTTGTACTCTTAGATTATGCACTTTGTAATCCCTATATATAGGGCTCCTATTCTCTATAATGAAATACACTTCTCTCATCAATCTCTCTCAATACCAATATACTTAAACACGTTATCAGCACGACTCTAACCACAAAACAGAAAACCAAAACTCATTCACAAAGCAGCCCCTAGCCCGAGCTAGCCGAGCCTTCACTGCAGCCCGAGCGCCCGTGTGCTTGCAACCTTGCACAGCAGCCCCTGCTGCCCCCTTCCTGCAGCCCTGCGTTCCAGCCTGCTGTCACCGAAGCATCCCTGCTGCGCAAACAAGCCAACGCACACCCACTGCATCTTTTTCCCGTTCCTGTGCACATCCGTCTTCTTGAAAGCCTCGAAACGTCTAGTTCGGAAGCTCAGATCGAAAAACTTTCTTCATCAAAGTTGTTCGTCTCTGTCTCTTCCATCTAACCTACGAATTTCAGCCTTATCGGAGTCATATTGAGATCTGTACACCAATCGAGGTACAAGCTGTTCAGAACAGAATCTGCTCCGAATTTTCACCAAGTAAGTATTCAAAAGAGTAAGTTTTGAAGTTCATATAATTCGGAATTTATATTTCTTCTTCTTTTCTCGGGGACTTGAAAACCTCCCTTCTTCTACATCCCACCTTTCTTATAACGTGGGTTCGATCATTGAAAAGCGGAATAGTGGGGATTCACGCAATTAACGAACTAAGAGCGTTCGTAAGACTTCGGACTAAGAGCGTCCGCAAGCATCGATTTATGACCTTATAAACATCATTGTTTCGGTCTAATCCAATTTTCTTGGAAATCGATTTCTTGGTAGCATAGCTCGGAAATCTTAATATTTAGTTGTCGTGGAAGTTTTAACTCCGAAACTAATATATTTCTTCTTCTTATTTCAGGATGTCGAAACTTGACTTTCCTGCACTTACCTCAACTGGCTCGGAATATCATAGTTGGGCCACGGATGTTGAGCACCATCTCACTTCAAAAGGGATCCTACCCTTAATTCAAGCTCCTAATCCTACTCTCATATTTGAGCGTACGGCTACGAACAATGCCACCGCCCTCATCTTGATGAGGCGCCACATGGATAAATCACTCCGATTGGAGTACATGGCAATCAAGGATGCTAGAGAATTATGGGTCGCGCTAGAAGAGCGATTTGGTAATATCAAGGATACCCTCCTCCCTGACTTGAAAGTTCAATGGGGCAATCTACGATTCGCCGACTTCAAGTCTGTAGCTGAATATAATTCAGAAGTTCTACGCCTCAAAACCATGTTGGGGTTCTGTGGACAACCCGTCACAGAGCAAGAACTAATTGAGAAAACTCTCTCCACCTTCCCCGTCTCAGCAATTTTGCTCTCAAAGCAATATCGAACGGAATTCGATACTAGACGGATCACGAGATTTCATCAGCTCATTACTATTATGTCTGTAGCTGAAAAGCATGATAATATCCTCGTGAAGAATTATAATTCAAGGCCTATCGGAACTAAGAGCGTTCATGAGGCGAATTATAATAATGCACCTAAAGGAGGGCGCAAGGAGCGGAACCCTAAGAATAAGGGACACAACGGACGTTCTGGTCCATATAACCGCCCTACAAAGGAAGGTACTCGTCAGAATGAAGGACGATCACGTGGCAATACATGGCAACGTGGGAGAGGAGGCCGTGGGGCTCCAGGACATGGAGGAACCACCCAGGGCCGTGGGAATGGCGCCAACTCCTATGGGGGACGCCACCCAAGTGCAAACAATGCACCTCAATTAAAGGGAGGAAATCACAATGACATGTGTCATGATGTGGATCTAGTGAGCACTGGTTCAAACAATGCAAAGCAAGCAAACAATTGGCTGCGCATTACAAGGCATTTAGAGACTTCAGAGAGCATGAAGCCAATTTTGCCGAAAATATAGAAGAAGATGGTGATGATGCCAACGTCAATCTCACCATAGCGGACTTCAAATCTGACAAAGAATTGCACAAGGATGCTGCAGATTTTGATTAGTATAGTCCTTTACTTTTCCAAGAATTATGTAATGGCAATTATGCCTTAAATCAATAAAATGACTTATTGTATTAACTTTTTCCCTCTAGGCGTACTCAAGAGTACTTGTGATGTCTAGGCAAGGTTTGATCTGAGAGAACGGTTTTAAAAAGTGAGCAACGCTCCACCAAAATCTCGCCTTACCTTACCTGGTCACAACCAAATTGAAATTACCGAACGGATTAAGTGACTACGATTCGTCTACTATTTGATTTTATATTGGATTAGATTTTAGTCAAGAAATTTTGATGTAATCATTGGCTATCATTAATAAAGTATCGACTTATTTTATTCAAATGTCTTGGACATATTCTAAATTCGAACTTTATTATTTTTCAGTATGTTTCCCGGAGAGCTCGAATGCCTCGTGGATAGTGCCACTACACATACCATCCTTCGAAACAGGCAGCTATTCCTATGGATGGCGCCTACTCGATCTTCTGTGACTACGATGGCTGGACCATCTCAATTGATTCATGGTCGAGGACCAGCTCAATTTATGTTGCCTAATGGCACTACTTTGAATGTCACCGAAGCTCTTTATGCTCCTAGGGCAGGAAGAACCCTATTGAGCTTCAAAGATATAAGAGCCAATGGTTTTCATGTGGAAACACATTGTGAGAATGGACAAGAGTTCCTTTGCATCACCTCTAATGACTACGGACATAAACGAGTCTTAGAGAAACTTATGTGTCTCTCTAGTGGGTTGTATGCAACCACTATTCGAGTCATTGAATCCAACCATGTCATGAGAGATGATTTATGGGATTCCGACACATATAGGCTTTGGCACGACCGTTTGGGACACCCAGGTCGTGACATGATGATCCGTATATTAAAGACTTCACACGGACATCCCTTTTTCAGAACGAAAGAAAGTAAAACTCGAAATTTGGATCAAGGAGGAGCACCTGCGCCTCACGGTGACTTTCCCCCTCAAGTCCGGCCATCACCGGTCGGCGCCGCCATCCCCCTGCGGCCCAAGGGTGGCTTTGACGCCACCCTGCTCCCTTGACTCCAATTTTTACTCCTAAGTCATTGTGACTTCATGGCTCAACCAAAATCCTCATTGGTTGTTTCCAAAGCCCATCATTCGTTCTGCAAAGCCTGCTCTTTAGCAAATTAGGATCGAGACCATCCTATGCAAAGGACACTAAAGAAAATATACCATTCTTGCAAAGAATCCAAGGTGATATTTGTGGACCTATTCAACCATCATGCGGACCATTTCGATATTTTATGGTATTGGTTGATGCATCGACACGCTGGTCACATGTCATGTTATTGTCCACAAGGAACGCTGCATTTGCTAAACTCCTAGCACAAATAATTAAGTTAAGGGCTCACCACCCTGATCATCCTATTAAGTCTATAAGATTAGACAATGCTGGAGAGTTTACATCAAAGATTTTTGATGATTATTGCATGTCCATTGGGATTGATGTTGAACATCCTGTTCCTCATGTTCATACCCAAAATGGTCTCGCAGAAGCCACCATTAAACGACTACAAATGGTTGCTCGAGCATTGGTGATGCGCACCAATCTCCCTATTTCTGCTTGGGGCTATGCAATATTGCATGCAGCTGTGCTTATTCGTCTGAGGCCTACTGCCACTCAACCCTTTTCTGCGTCCCAGATGGTGACTGGGTATGAGCCCAATGTCTCACACTTACGCATATTTGGGTGCGCAGTTTATGTGCCAATTGCGCCTCCACAGCGCACCAAAATGGGTCCTCAACGACGATTAGGCGTTTACGTTGGTTATGATTCTCCAACGATTATCCGCTACATAGAACCCTTGACAGGCGATCTCTTTACCGCAAGATTTGCGGATTGTCACTTCGATGAGACAGTCTTCCCATCGTTAGGGGGAGATAAAACATCAATGTTCAACAGGAACGACCGGAATTGTCGTGGTCTGTCCCCACTCTGTCTCATCTTGATCCCCGAACCGCACAGTCCGAAATTGAAGTGCGGAGAATTCTCGATCTTCAGAACGTAGCAGAATCGATGCCTGATGCGTTTTCTGATATCGCTAAAGTGACGAGATCACACATACCTGCTGCAAACGTGCCTGCAAGGATTGATGTCCCTAAAAGTAGAGGACATGACGCCAACTCAAGAATGCATGAGCATGGCGCCAACGTCCCATCTCTCAATGATGGTGACGTTATGGCTAGGCCCACGGCTCCTGCCAGGAAGCGCGGGAGGCCCATAGGTTCGATGGATTCTCGCCCAAGAAAGAAAGCGAGTTTGGCACAGAATAATCCATTAATCATCGATATAAATAATCCATCTCATGAGAATATTCCGGATTATGGTTATGTCCAAGAGACATCATTGGGGGACGCTCCAATGTCAGAACCAACTCCAGAGAATAGAGAGATCTCCATAAATTACACTAGTGTACATGAGATGATGGATAGAAATTCTATGGCGATTGATGATGCATTTGCATATCATATTGCGAAAGGGATTATAGAATATGATGATATCGAACCTCGCTCTGTTGAAGAATGTCAACGAAGAGCAGATTGGCCTAAATGGAAAGATGCGATCCAGGTTGAATTGGATTCACTAACAAAGAGACAGGTATTTGGGCCTGTAACGCAGACACCCCCAAGTGTAAAGCCTGTTGGCCATAAATGGGTCTTTGTTAGAAAGCGTAATGAGAAAAATGAGGTGGTAAGATATAAAGCCCGCCTTGTGGCGCAAGGTTTCTCACAACGCCCTGGAATCGACTACGAGGAGACATATTCTCCCGTAATGGACGTTATAACGTTCCGCTACCTTGTCAGTTTGGTAGTTTCCGAAAAACTTGACATGCAGCTTATGGATGTGGTTACAGCATATCTCTATGGGGATCTAGATTCAGAGATATATATGAAGGTTCCAGATGGACTTCAATTACCCAAATCAAGTGGCTCTAAACCACGGAGCGCGTTTTCAATAAGATTAAAACGCTCACTATATGGATTAAAACAATCTGGACGGATGTGGTATAACCGTCTAAGTGACTACTTGATTGGGAAGGGATATATTAACAATGAAATATGCCCATGCGTGTTCATTAAAAGAACAAGTTCCGGATTTGCAATCGTAGCAGTTTATGTCGATGACATGAACCTAATTGGAACTCTAGATGAGTTAAAGGAAACTGCTAATTACTTGAAATCCGAATTTGAGATGAAAGATCTTGGGAAAACACGGTTTTGTCTCGGTTTAGAACTCGAGCACCGTAGTGATGGGATTTTGATCCATCAGTCTGCATATACTCAGAAAATTCTAAGGCGCTTTAATGAAGATAAAGCAAAGCCTGCGAGTACTCCCATGATCGGCCGTAGTCTTGAGCCCGGAAAAGATCCGTTTCGTCCAAGGGATGAGGACGAAGAACCCTTAGAGGCCGAAGTGCCCTATTTAAGTGCAATAGGCGCATTATTGTACTTAGCTCAATGCACAAGACCGGATATCTCATTCGCAGTGAACTTGTTAGCTCGACACAGCTCTGCACCAACACGCCGCCATTGGATTGGTGTAAAGACCATCTTTCGATACCTAAGAGGTACGATTGATATGGGCCTATTCTATCCCTACAGAGAGAAAAGGAATGACGGAAAATTGGGATCGGACCCCAAAAGGCAAAACGCCCCCGTCCATGGAATGGCCGCCGGCCATGTTGCCGCCGCTCATGGTGGCCGGCGTCCTCCTATCTCCCTCCATCAAAACGACAATGATGTCTTGATGGGTTTTGCTGATGCAGGGTACCTCTCTGACCCTCACAAAGGTCGCTCCCAAACAGGTTATGTCTTTACCATGGGAAGCACTGCGATATCTTGGAGGTCTACGAAACAGACCCTTGTTGCTACTTCCTCAAATCATGCAGAGATTATTGCTCTACATGAAGCTGTACGTGAATGTGTATGGCTAAGGTCTGTAATTCGACACATTCAAGGAAGTTGTGGTTTGAAGTCTACCACAGATGAACCTACATGCATTTATGAGGATAATGCAGCTTGTATTGAACAAATGAAGTTAGGTTTCATCAAGGGCGACAACACCAAGCATATATCGCCTAAGTTCTTTTATAATCAGCAACAACAATCACTTCTAAAGATTGAAGTGAATCAAATCCGATCAGAGGATAATGTAGCGGACTTATTCACTAAGTCGTTACCTAAATCCACCTTCGAGAAACATGTGAAGAGTATCGGATTAAGAAGGTTATCCGAACTCCCATGATTGTAGCAATCAGGGGGAGATTTCGACATCAGGGGGAGTTACTCAGTCTCGAAGGATCAAGGACGTGTTGCACTCTTTTCTCCTCCTCGAGTTCATTTTTATCCCACAGGGTTTTTCACTTGAGCAAGGTTTTTAACGAGGCAACGGATGAAGCGTCACCACCAAGTTTGAGCGGCACAAGGGGGAGTGTTGAAGGATATTGACACTTAGTGTGCCTAGTCAAACTAGGATAAGTTCTATAGCTGTAATAGGAGAGGTTTCCTACTCCAAGTTAGATAAGGAATCCTTGTACTCTTAGATTATGCACTTTGTAATCCCTATATATAGGGCTCCTATTCTCTATAATGAAATACACTTCTCTCATCAATCTCTCTCAATACCAATATACTTAAACAAGGTCTACTAACTCCAAACACATAGACCTTAAGTATTACAGTGTGAGAGAAAGAGTCAAGCATAGGGAAATTGAAGTTTTGAAGATTGGTACTGATTTTCAGTTGGCTGATCCCTTTACAAAGGCCATGACAGTAGCTGCTTTCAAGCAACACGCTACTGAAATTGGCATTTTGCCAAACTTGGATGCTTGAGATCAGTGGGAGTGTTTTGTTTTTGAATAAGATAGTTTGTTTTCTGAAATTTTCTCATTGTATTGAATTTTAAGTTTGATTGGGAATTTTGGAATTGAATGAAATTGAATTTTCAGTTTTGAGTTGCAGCTTTACATATTGTTTTACATATAGAGATTCATATTTTGATTGATTGAATATGATATGACAGCTGTAGCTTTTGCTTTGATATGTTGCTGCAATATATATACCTGTTTTATAGTGCTTACAGGTTGTTAAAGTGAGTACATGAAGGAAAAATTTTCAGACTGAAAATTATGTATTCGGGTTCATGCATACAGAACCCAAAAAGAGGACCATCTTGCATTAATGTTAAATCTTCAGAATGATCAGGTAACTTTTGCAAGGTTCTGATATCTTCAGTGATTCATGTGGGGTGTGAAAATGATACAAGTAGTTCTGCAACTGCTGTGCCTTCATTAATACAGCTTGTTTCTTAATTCTGTATCATTCTAGCATTTTGACAGATCATGTTATTAGCCTATTAATTGTTGTTTATCTCAATGCGCAATAAAGAATTGTTGTTACACCTAAATCCATATGACTTCTTGTTATAGAAACTATTTCCAGTCCAAGTGGGAGAATGTTAGAGTGGACTGAAGATAGTTTCGTTTAGCATAACAACTGTTGTATTAAAGTAGGACATTCAACAAGAGATAAACAATTTAATTTAAACTTGGTAATATTTATCTAAGCATTCTGATTAGATAAATACAAGGGGTTAATGTTGTTATCTTATATATCTAGATAACAGAAGATATGCATATGCAGTAGAGTTGGATTGAAACTCTAACTCCTTGATGGGACTAAGCTTAGAGTGATCTACTTCTCTGTATAAATAGGAGTCCCTGTGTACACTCAATATACGCTGAAAATATAGCAGCAATACCATCTAGCTTTTCACATATTGAGTGCTTCACAGAAGGCTTTTATTGAGTTCCTCATTCCAGTTCCTGCTAATCATTTCCAACTGCACTCTACTCATTTGCAGATGGCTCTCCAAGCAACTGAGAAAGGTTGGTTTTCCAAGTCACTTTATCATGCTTATATCAATGTGTATTCTGGTGTGTGCTCATTGATAAGTATATGACATGTTTGTATGTGTTTGTGATATCAAATGATTGATTGTTTATTTGTGGCAACAATTTATTGATCAGTATAGCTAAATTTTTCTACGACTAACTAAAAAAATAGAAACAAAATTTGTTGTACGTGAATGCTGCTGCCGCTCCATTTCCATGTGTTTCACAGAATGTTGAAGAAGACGGCATACACGAGTTAAACGCATACTGAAGAAATAAACGAGTTAAATGTGAAGCAACCCCAAACGAGCCTACTGTACAAATTTGACAGAAGAGAGCAATTACAAGTACCAAGAAAAAACCGGAACAGCTTCAATATGAATTCACAAATTAAGTAGTTCGGCTCCATAACCAGCAGCATATAAACTGTCATTGTTTTCATGGGAAACATATCAAATGGATATTGAATCTGGAAGTGTTAGCTGCTTAAATCTCTCCATGTTCTTCTTATTCATCTTAATCTTACTTCCACCACATTATCATTGTTCTCAGCAAGTTTATAACATAACTCCTTCCCAACCATTGGCACATGGACAGACTCTTGTCTCCTCTGGCCGCATTTTCGAATTGGGTTTCTTCAGTCCTAATGGTTCTGCTAAAAAGTATGTGGGGTTATGGCACAAGAATGTACTTCCGCGTAAAGTAGTGTGGGTGGCCAACAGAGAAAATCCTCTTGCAGTTGCAGACAGCTTGGCTACTTTGAGAGTTGGCACGAATGGGAATCTGGAGCTTGTAGATGGGAAGAAGATATCTGTGTGGTCAACCAATACTACTTTTCAGGTACCATCATCTACTACTAGTTCAGTCATTGCATCTCTTTTAGACAATGGAAACTTCGTTGTCGAATATAGTGGCTATCAATTGTGGGAGAGTTTTGATTACCCTGCTGACACAATCCTAAAAGACCAGCTGCTGGGCTTTGATAGCAAATCTGGAAGAAAGAATGTCATGACTTCCTGGAAAAGTGAAAGTGATCCATCAACTGGGAAGTATTCGGTAGGACTGACACCTGAGACACCATCCCAAGTGTTCATTTGGATCAATGGATCAATTCCCTATTGGAGGAGCGGGCCTTGGGATAGATCAAAGTTCATTGGCATACCAGATATGGATGATCGATATGGAAGTGGATTTAGTCTATATGAGAATTTAACAGCAAAGTACTTCTCTTATAGTTTTTCTGACAGTACTCTCGCATATTTAGACATCTCTTCAGAAGGAAGATCAAAGCTTATGCTGTCAGAAAGTGGGAAGAACTGGTATCCAAACTTCAGTGCACGAACTAATCCCTGCGACAATTATGGAGCATGCGGACCTTTTGGTGTTTGCAAAGCTTTTGAATCTCCAATATGTAGGTGTTTGAAAGGGTTTGTACCAAAGTCAGATGAGGAATGGAGCAAAGGAACCTGGACAGGAGGTTGTGTGAGGCGAAACAAATTGTCTTGTCAAAGTGACACAATCAAGTCAGTCTCATTGAGAGCTAAAGAAGATGATGATTGGTTTAAGAAGGTGACTATGTTGAAAGTACCAGATTCTCATGAATTTTTTGTTACATCTTTAGATGTTGACAACGAGCATGGTGCCTGCGAGAAGCAGTGCCTAAGCAATTGTTCTTGCCTGGCTTATGCATTTGTAAATAAAATAGGGTGTTTGGTCTGGTCCAAAGAGCTTATTGACATACAGAAATTTTCGTTTGGCGGAGAAGATCTCTATATTCGCCTAGCAGAAGCAGAACGAGGTAAAGGATTACATGTCTTGCAAAACTCTGTCTAATTAGCATCGTCTTTTATTTTCTGTGATGTCTCATGCTTGTTTTTATCTTGTGAACTTTCTGCAGATGAAGGTAAGCCAATAAAGTTAATTGCCACCCTTACAGCTATTTGTTCTATCACTATCCTGGGGGCCATAGTGTATGGTTGGCATAGGCTTGGAGCTGACCAAAAAGGTTAAGACAATGAGATTTAACTAATTTATTGGTTTATATCCACAACATGTTTGTTGTTTTGTTCTAACTCAGTGTTTGATGATTATAATTGCAAAATCAGGAAAACATATGGAATTAACTGATACGATTCTTTCTTCAAGAGATGCTCTTCGAGAATATATAGGACAATCTGATCTATCAGAGCGTTTGATCTATGATTTTGATACTATATCGACTGCTACAAACAATTTCAACATCACAAACAAACTCGGGCAAGGAGGCTTTGGTCCAGTTTATAAGGTAACTTTTTTTGTTATTTTTTCATATGGATCAAAGGTCCAAAATTCACACTTGGATGTGATTAATTTCTGGTACTTCTGTAGGGTATGCTACAAGAAGGGAAGGAAATTGCGGTAAAAAGACTATCTAGCAGCTCAGGTCAAGGTATTCAAGAATTCAAGAATGAGATGTCGTTCATTTCCAATCTTCAGCACAAAAATCTTGTTAGGCTCTTGGGTTGCTGCATTAAAGATGAGGAGAAGTTACTGATTTATGAATTCATGGCAAACAAAAGCCTCGATACTTTATTGCGCGGTTAGTCTCACTTGCACTTTATATATGTTTTGCTGCAGTTTCTTTTATTAGCAATCTTGTTCTTTCATTAGTATAGGTCAATTCTGAAGCTCTTTGGCTTGAAATAAGTTTTCAATGAAGCCTCATTATGTCGTGGAGTTAGAAAAAATAATTCATGAGAATTGTGATTGTCTTCATTTCAATTGTAGAATGCATGAGATTTGTGATTAACATTACCAAGTACATTAATTCCAATGGTTTATATTGATAATCTGATTAGATCAAACGAGAAAAAAAATGCTTGATTGGGCTACACGCTTTAGCATTATCCAAGGTGTTGCTAGGGGGCTTCTTTATCTTCATCATGATTCCTGTTTGAAGGTGGTACATAGAGATTTGAAAGTCAGCAACATTCTCTTGGATGACAAAATGATCCCAAAAATTTCAGATTTTGGGTTGGCACGTATAATTGAAGCTACTCAGAATCTAGAAAATACTCGGAGGGTTGTGGGAACAATGTAAGAAATTATTTCTGATCTTTCCTATTCTCATACATGGTATTACACAAATCAATTAATATGTTGAGTGGTTTATTGGTCTGGGATAGCCTTTCTAGTTACAGTATTGCAATCTTGATCGACTCCGTACTGCAGAGCCTTCAAAATACAATCTTGCGTGGCATCTTATTTTGTGATAGAAGAAAAAATGCAAGTTTTGTGAGTTGCATACTAATAACTTTATTGTACCTGCAGTGGTTATATGTCTCCAGAGTATGCCATGAGAGGGTTATTTTCTGAAAAATCTGATGTCTACAGCTTTGGGGTCTCGGTCTTGGAAATTATTAGTGGCAAGAAGAATAGTAGCTTCTTTATCCATGACCAACAGCTAGGCTTTCTATCCTATGTAAGTTTTAAATTATGGTAATTTCTCTCATATACCAAGCACAGTCTGAAAAGTTCCTTCAAACATAATATGAATCAGGTATGGCAATTATGGAACGAAGGCAGGGGGTTGGAGTTAGTAGATGAAGTATTGGGTGATTCATATTCACCATCACAGGTGATGAGATGCATTCATATTGGGCTTCTTTGTATACAAGACAACGCAGCAGATAGGCCAACCATGCATGATGTTGTTTTCATACTAAGTAGTGAGATAGATGCCTCTTCAAAACCTAAGCAGCCTGCTTACACTTTCCAAAACCCAGTCTCTCAATTTCAACCACATGATGTTGATACTTGCTCTAGTAATGCTGAAACCACCATAACAGTGATCAAAGGACGATAGGCAATAGCGAATTGGTGAATTGCAGTATCATTAGAATAAAATGTGTCGAATGTTGCTAATTATTCAATGTTTTCAATCGATATGAGATGTATATGTTTTGTGGCTTTTTTTCTTCTTATTTTATTTTGGACTTAAATATCATTTTTTAGATCACAACATGAAAAAAGTATTGGGTGAGAATGTGAGATGGTCATGCAAATCGTTTACCACAAGCGACTACTAAAGTTTCTCCACTGCACGATCATTTAGTTAGGACGTACTCATAATTATTTTAGCAACTACTGGGTTGGAATATATATATATATATATATACAGCAAGGTTCCAAAGAGGACGTCCTTGCTATACATATTGTGCGGATGGGTTGCGGACAGCCGTCCGTTTCTTTAAATGAAAAGCCAACGGCCCAGATCAATCTCCTTGAAAACCAAAACGCGGGTCGAACTATAAGCTCCACAACGATCAACTGTAGACTCCACTTTGGTTTCATCGAAGACCAGAACCAGATCGATCAGTTCTCCACAATCTCTTCTCATCTCGTCTCCAAATACTAGAAAGAGAACTCAGGTTGCACGATTGTTGCAACCGAAGCTTTCTTTTTTCTTTCTCTCATGAAAATTGCATCTCTCTTATGGTCCAGACATCCCTTGGAGTTTTCGCGCCAAAAGTTGCAGACTTGGAAGCAGAGACTTCGATCTACAGTATGGATTGTGTCTCTTTTCTGATTTGTTTGATTTCCAATTACAAAATCTAGGGTTTTTTTCCATATTTTGGGACTTTTCTTCTTTCTGTTTCTGAGTTTGGTTTTTGTTTCGATTGTTGATCTTATGTGTAATCAGTTTCAAATAAATGGAGTCAGAGGATGATCAAGTTTATATTCCTCAAGTAAAGGCAGAGTTGATGCCTAAATTATACCAAGAGTTTGAAACAATAGATGATGTTGCTGCTTTCTACAATAGATATGCAAAAGAAGCAGGGTTTAGTATTAGAAGTCATTCTACTGCAACCAGCAAAGATAAGAAACAACTTATGAGGAAGGAGTATGTCTGTTATAAGCAAGGAGATTCCAAAGTTGAAGGAGAAAAGCGTAAGAGAGGATTACCAAAAGTGGGTTGTAAAGCGAGAATTGCAGTTGTGAGAAAGAAGGAGTCTGGAAGATATGCAATCTCTGTATTTGTTGAGGCTCACAACCATCCATTAACAAGCCCGCCTAGAGTACATTTGTTGAGATCTCACCGTGGTGTATCAGAAGTTAACACAGTTCTATCACAGCAACTAAGCTTGGTGAATGTGGAGAAACATAAACAATTTGAATTCTTTGGTGTTCAGGCAGGTGGCATTCAAAATATTGGTTTTATACAGCGTGATCTATATAATTATGGAAGAACTTGTCGTGAAGAGAAGAAGGGGCGTGATGGAGATCTACTGTACATGCATTTTGAGAATGAGAAAGAAAAAGATTCTTCTTTTGTCTATACAATGGATGGAGATGAGGAAAACAGAGTAACACGGTGCTTTTGGGCTGACTCAATTTCAAGACGAGCTTATAGCTTTTATGGAGATGTAGTTATCTTTGATACTACATACAACACAAATCGGTATGGAATGATTTTTGCACCATTCAGTGGTGTTAACAATCATGGGCAGACAATCATCTTTGCTTGTGCATTCTTGAATGATGAGACAACCGATACTTTTGTTTGGTTATTCAAGGAATTTCTAAATGCTATGCCAGGAGATGCACCAGAAAATGCCCCCAAGATGATCATTACCGACCAAGATCCTACTATGACTAAAGCCATTTCAGAAGCACTCCCACAAACATTTCATAGATATTGCAGTTGGCACATTCTTAATAAATTTTCTGAGAAGCTAGACGCGATTAAATATTGGGATTCCTACCAAGACTTTCATAGCTGCATATGGAATTCAAGTAGTAGAGAGGAGTTTGACTCAAGATGGACTGAAATTATTGAGAAGAGTGGGTTGAGTGATAACAAGTGGCTGGAGTCGATATACGAAATTCGTTCATCATGGATACCAGCATATGTCAATCATGTTTTCTCAGCTGGAATGTCAAGTAGTCAAAGAGCAGAGAGTCAACATTCTTTCTTCAAGAATTATGTTTCTAAGTGGAATTCATTGGTGGAATTTATGGTTCAGTTTAAAAGGGGACTTCTTCACCAACGACATTATGAGTTAGAGGAGGATCATATTAATATTGATGAGAAGGCAAAAATTGTCATGTCCCTTGACTTAGAAGATCATATGGCCAAGGTTTATACACGTAAACTATTTTATGAAGTTCAAGAACAGTTGAGAGAGAGCTTCAAATATAAACTTGAACTTGTGTTTGAAAATGTCACTCAAGAACAGTTTAAGGTTATACGAAAGAACATTGATACTTGTAAGTCTCGTGAACTTACTTATGAAAAGAAATCTGATTTTGCATCATGCAGCTGTAGAATGTTTGACAGTCAAGGTTTCCCATGTCGGCATGTTTTGGCATATTTGATTAAGATCCAAGATGTTGATAAATTGCCTATTCAGTAAATCTTGAAGAGATGGACTAAAGCTGCAAGACATAGAGTTGCGTTAGATTGTAATGGAATGGAGATAAAAGATAACAAAGCTTTACTTGCAAGGAGGACTAAACTATTCCAGCATGCTACATATGCAATTGATAAGGTTATGGTGAGTGATGAGGCTACCAAGCTGTTTATGGAAGCATTGGATGCTTTTTTGGAGAATATTAAACCATTAGTTAGTAATGAAGGTGGACAAACTGCAGTAGATTTGGAGAACGAGACCAACAATGCTACTATTCGGCATGTTTTTAATGAACCACATCAAGTGAGAGCAAAAGGGTGTGGGAGAAGGTTGAAGAAAGGAAAAGAGAAGAGGAAAGTTAATGTAAATGCCAGTCAAGGTAGGCAATGCCATGGATGTGGACTATTTGGTCAGTCACATGACAAAAGAAATTGTCCAACACTTCATGGAAGGTAAGATACCTGTGTTTGATATTATTGTTCATGGCAACATTTTTATCGATTGATGTTGATGACTTTATTTTTGCTTATTTATGTAGACCTGCTATTGATGAAAATGGTGATTCAAGTTCCACTAGTATGGATGAGGATAGTTGTTCATCATCTCATTTGGCAGAATAATGTCTCAAACATATCAGTTCACTACCAGAAAACATGCTCTTTAAGGTAAGCTTTGAGTTTTTGTATTTGGTATTTTTTGGATTGGTACTGTGCTTGTGTTTGATTTGTTCAGAAATAGCTGCAGTAGATTGGTTTTGAATTTGTTTTGAAATAGCTATTGTGCTTGTGTTTCATTTGTTCAGAAATAGCTATTGGTTTTGGTTTTGAGTTTCTTGATAAATAGGTAGATTGGTTGTGTTTGATTTGTTCATAAATAGCTGCAGTAGATTGGTTTTGAATTTGTTTTGAAATAGCTACTGTGCTTGTGTTTCATTTGTTCAGAAATAGCTATTGGTTTTGGTTTTGAGTTTCTTGATAAATAGGTAGATTGCTTGTGTTTGATTTGTTCATAAATAGCTGCAGTAGATTGGTTTTGAATTTGTTTTGAAATAGCTACTGTGCTTGTGTTTCATTTGTTGATAAATAGGTATTGGTTTTGGTTTTGAGTTTCTTGATAAATAGGTAGATTGCTTGTGTTTGATTTGTTCATAAATAGCTGCAGTAGATTGGTTTTGAATTTGTTTTGAAATAGCTACTGTGCTTGTGTTTCATTTGTTCAGAAATAGCTATTGGTTTTGGTTTTGAGTTTCTTGATAAATAGGTAGATTGCTTGTGTTTGATTTGTTCATAAATAGCTGCAGTAGATTGGTTTTGAATTTGTTTTGAAATAGCTACTGTGCTTGTGTTTCATTTGTTGATAAATAGGTATTGGTTTTGGTTTTGAGTTTCTTGATAAATAGGTAGATTGCTTGTGTTTGATTTGTTCATAAATAGCTGCAGTAGATTGGTTTTGAAATAGCTACTGTAACACCCCAACCCGGATTAGAAAACTAATCCGAATTTAAAGCTGAGTAACATGTTCTTTTTATAGCTGAAAAAAGGGGGGTTTCGTTTGGTGATATGATTGGGATTGGTCTCGAATTCTCACGGCTCTTGTCGATTGGCATTTCACATTTGCCTAGTTAATCTTGCATTGATCTGTTCCTGTTCCCATGAAAGGTTTTGCTTAGATTTATGCCTGCTGATGTTGCATGTAATAAACATCTCTCCCTACCTGTAATTTTAATTGGACTGGCAAGTTTTTAGATCAGAAAGTCAGCCTTTACTTTTTTTTTTTAAATCGATCTTCTGGACTGTAACAATATATAGTCGTAGAGGGTCTTTTGTATGGTTTATCTTTATTGGAGGACAATACTACTTCAATTTTAATTCGGGGTTAGCAAACTTTAGTAATAAAGGTTGTTAATGGTCTTGTGACCTTGTCTTGTGAAGAATGTTGTTGGATACTTTGATTCTTAATTAAATGTTGTCGTTATTTGCTAATTCTGCTGGTTGCTTACTTGTTTTCCATGGTCAAAGTTATCTTCTAGTTGCTTGAGACGTGTACCGATGTTGAAAACTTTAAATTTGTTTAGTTTATTAATTGCTCGGGTTGGGGTGTTACAGCTACTGTGCTTGTGTTTCATTTGTTGATAAATAGGTATTGGTTTTGGTTTTGAGTTTCTTGATAAATAGGTAGATTGCTTGTGTTTGATTTGTTCATAAATAGCTGCAGTAGATTGGTTTTGAATTTGCTACTGGGCTTGTGTTTTATTTGTTCAGAAATAGGTATTGGTTTTGGTTTTGAGTTTCTTGATAAATAGGTAGATTAGTAGTTTCTTCATTTACATGTTTGGTTTTCAGTTTATTGAGTCAGTTTTCAGGTTTTGGATGCATTTATAATCTTCATGGAAGGTTTGATTATGCAGGTTTTGGTCAGTCACTGATCAGTTTATGGGAAGACGATTTTGTGGTCTCTTTGATTCTGCAGGTTTTGGATGCAGTGATCAGTTAATGGCAAGGCAGTGTTTTGGTGGTCTCTTTGATTCTGGAGGTTTTGGAAGCCATTTTTGATCATTTCAAGATTATATGGTAGAGTGAGGATCATTGTGAATTCATTATGTAATGGTTTCAATTGTGGATACTCAATTGTTGCTGATTTGTAATGATTCCAGAAAATGAGGTGTGGAATGACTTAATATGCAATGTTAGACTCAAAATGTTCCAATCTGGAGCAAAATGACTTAATATACTTTGATTGACTCAAAATGTTCCAATCTGGAGCAAAACTTTAACATTGCATATTGACTCAAAATGTGGAGCAAAATGACTTTAACATTGCATATTGACTCAAAATGAGCCATTTCATTCATTCTATATTTCTGTAGAGTACAACAAATGAGAAATAGCTTAGCAAGAGCAAAGCTCTGTGATTCCAAAAAATGCACATTACATTCACATGTTCTATACACTGTCATTCCAGAAAATGCACATTACATTTAGTGTTTACTACTACAAACATTCCACCAATAACCACAGTTTTTCCTATCCCACAGCCAATACATTATGCAGCAACCAATCCACCTGCCTCAAATAGAAATCGTCATTGTCGGTGCATCCCAAGCTTGAAGAATCAAACACATCACAAAATTCATAACAATATTCACCAATAACAGCAACAATATCGAAACCAGCGCAGAAGCTAATCAATCAAACCAATAGCCAACCTGAAATCATCTTGCAAATCCAAAACCTGAAAAATCACACACACTAGATCAGTATCCTAAAAGCTCTATTGAAATTTCATGTGCTTCTAACAAATAAATGACTTTTACATAACTATAAGCTCTCTCAGTTAAGTGGATTGTAATGTTCTCACTGCATCCCTGAAGCTAAGAATGAGCCATTACTATGGATCTTTGAGCAACTTGCACACCTTAGTATGGAATTTTAACCATACAATGTACTCTTTAAGTCTCAAGAATTAGCCAAGACATATGCATCATCTGAGTTTGCCAGACCAACAATTTAAGATAAGCTGGATACACATACATTGAGGATAACAAATTATTTTGGCTTCATTCTTTTCCTTTAGTTTCACTATTAACTTGCCACTTAGAGAAGCGCAAAATCCCTTGAGATAATTTAAGCATTTCTTAAGAAGGATATCCATGCTGTTAACAGTGATTCTCTGGTCTCTTTTTCCTTCTTTCTTTTTTTTTGTTTTTTTTTTCAATTAATCACTAACAAACTTCTTTTTCTAGCCAATAATCGATACCAAACTTAAGAATGATAAGTTTAGTCTACTTTACCCACCCACGAATATTCTCATACTGCCTCCAGACATCAATCCCTTCTCATATTCGCATGGTTGTCCTGTTTTATTATGTTTAAAACTTTAAATACTACAATTGTTCATATATATGTGTGTGTGTGTGTGTGTGAAATCTTGGGGAGTTGTCATTAACCTAAGGACAAAAGATCACTGAATTTCAATCAATAGCTGCACAAAAAACTTAAAGTTTTCTACCAATGTTCCAATTTCACTAGTATTCTGTCCTTGCACTCAGGAGCATTGGGAAACACTCTTGTCCCTATTCAAAACCAATCTACTGCAGCTATTTCTGAACAAATCAAACGCAAGCAAAACCAAAACCAGTAGCACTGTAGCTATTTCTCAAAACCAAAACCCAAATCAGTAATCCCAAACACAAAATCAGTAATCCCAAAATTAGTAATCCCAATTCAGTAATCCCAAAATCAGTTATCCCAAATCTTCAAACTTAGAAAACTCAAGGCTTTACCTTATACGGTGACTTGGGGACCTTCATCGGGGTCTTTGATTATACGCATTTATATGCGTATAATTATATCTAAAACACTAGAATTAAGCTAATCTCCATGACAATTAATATGTAATTAATCTAATTTTATTTATTGTGTAGGAAATAAGCGGAATTGTAGAAACCGAGAGAAATTGAGCGAAATGGAGTTTTTGAGAAAATGACGAAATTGTCGATGCGGGTCAATCATGGTCAACACTAACGAGAGAGCGAAACTCCACTAGTCATGATGTTGTGTGCGGAAGTATTTTAATTTCGAGGAAGAAGAGATATATATATATATATATTTATATTTATATATATTATGAATAATAATAATAATAAACAAACAATTTTTTTTTTTATATTAATTAATCATGATGCGTTGCATGTTAGCATGCTTTCATAATTAAGCTTTGGTTTAATTATGTAGCAGCTAGCTGACGTTCATGCACCAAACCATTTTCTTTTTTTTTGTCTTCCTTATCCAAAACCAACTTGCACTAGACACGTGCAGCCTTATCCCCTCTCTCCCTTCAGAGACCAACAACACAAAGCTGCACTATATGTAGATATCCCTTCACTCTTCGACGAGGGGGACATCAAGAAACCAAAGGAGAACAGTGCCGCACACACCAAACAGAGGCAGCCCCTTTGGGCTGCTCTCTCTCTCTCTCTCTCTCTCTCTCTCTCCTCATTTTCCTCCATTTTTCCTCTTTTCTTTAGTTTTATTTTAGAGATTTCAAGGATTTACTCACACAAAGCTTCAAGGATCTATTAAAGGGCTCAACCTCTACAAGATTCAAGATTTGGGTAATTGTGGGAGTTATAATTCAATAGTAGTCATGTTGGTTTTCTAGCTAATTGTGGCTATTATTGTTTTCTCCTACACTTCTCTTTTCTTTTCTCTTTGAATTTTGTATTTTTGATGTCTATAATTATGGGTTGTGAGTAATTTCTTTGTTGGGTTTTAGGGTTGTGTCCCTAACCCAAATTTTGTGTAAAAGATGTTTAATTTAATGTAATGATGCAATTTTCATATGATGGATGCTTATATCTATTTTTGTTGGGTTAAAATGCATGTCTAGGAGCCTAGTCAACTCTAGGGTGTGTATTTTGAGCATGTCTAGGATGGAGTTAGGGGCTTGACTCCCTCTAATTCCTAAGCTAGAAACCTTCAATTTCGTATTCGAGGGGTTATAAGCATGGTGATTTACACCCGTTGCGTGATTGAGCGGGCGGGTCGCTTAGTAGTCTAATTCCTCGATCTCTACGCCTCTTGATGTGAATTAGTGACCATTGAACCGGCTCTAATTCATGCCAAGTGAGTTCCTACGGCCCTTGAACCGGAGTAGGAATACCATGAAAGGGAATTTTGGTCCTTGAGCCTTGAACCGCCTTGGATACGACTACCGCCAAAATAGGAAATATGCATCTACATTAGATTAGCTTCCGACACATGAGATTTGGTGAAGGATCCTTCCTAGCACCCGACATTCCCATTTATATTGTTTACACTTTTATTAATTTATTTTCATTTTTATTAATTGCTTTACATTTTGTTAATCTAAAATCATCTATCAAAATATTGAATTTCGACTCATTGTAGATATCCACCACTAGGTTCTTAGTTTTGATTAGGCTTTGGTGAAAATCAAAGCCGAGCATTGCTAAGGCTTGGTGCCTTAGATTAACATTTTTATTTATTTTCTATTTCTTTTCTTTGTTTGCTAAGTGTCTTTATTTCCGATTACCCAAGGATTGTGGGTTAGCCACTAATCCCCGTGGTACGATAAACTTTGGGCATAATATTTCCCTATCTTGACAATGATACGTACGCTTGCGTAAATGTGTATCCAAGTCAGTCTTCACCGGTGATGAGCTCCGTTGACCTCGTCATCGTCAAACCCAGGCGGCAGCAGTTAGGAGGACTAAGGAGATGACGAGGTTCGGCGGGGACTGATATCGGCCGTCACCGGTGGAATCACTCCGGCGTTGCTAATGGTTTTGGGTGAGAAGAGACCATCACAGTGTTTTGTCATGGAGACGAGAGGGAGAACCAGAGGCTTTGGTTGCATCGAAGTGGAGAGTGTACAGTTCGTCTGAGTTTTCTACTTCGACCTGCGTTGGTTTTTGGGAAGAGATAGATCTGAGCCGTTGTGGAGAACTGAAGAGATGAGAAGAGATTGTGGAGAACTGATCGATCTGGTTCTGGTCTTCGATGAAACCAAAGTGGAGTCTACAGTTGATCGTTGTGGAGCTTATAGTTCGACCCGCGTTTTGGTTTTCAAGGAGATTGATCTGGGCCGTTGGCTTTCATTTAAAGAAACGGACGGCTGTCCGCAACCCATCCGCACAATATGTATAGCAAGGACGTCCTCTTTGGAACCTTGCTGTATATATATATATATATATATATACAGCGCTTCTCCGGTGCGGACGTCCGCACTTTTTGCTTAGGTGCGGATTTCCGGTTTTGACCCACTTTCCGATCACATTTTCACATCTTAACCGTTCAGTTTTTAGGTCATAATGTATAGATCACCTCTACAAAATTTCAGACAATTTGGTGATCGTTAAGGCATCCAAAACTGCAATTTACCATTATAAATACGAACGGTTCCGGTTCGACAGATTCTGTCCGTTCGTGTAAATTGCCATTTTGGATGCCTTAACGATCATCAAATTGGCTGAAATTTTGTAGAGATGATCTATACATTAGGATCTAAAAACTGAACGGCTAAGATGTAAAAATGTGATCGGAAAGTGGATCAAAACTGGAAATCCGCACCTTTTTCTTTGGTGCGGATATCCGCACCTGAGCAAACTTTTATATATATATATATATATATATTTATATACCGTAAAACAGATTGATTAGTAGAAAAGTGGAAGTTTTTTTTTTAATTTTTTTTTAAATTTATTTATTTATTTATCAAAGGGGGTGTCAATCCATTAAATGTAATGAAGGAAACATTACAAAATGACTCACCTGAATAGAGAAGCCTCCTAATGCAGTCAAGAGTCTTCTCCAATATTAATCATGTTCCCAAAGAAGCACCCTACACAGAGAAGGCTTCCCAAGTTTAGTGGTCATCATTTGGCCCTTAGGCCTGTAGGGCCGAAGCTCGACCCGGCTCGACCCTTTTTAAAATAGGGTAGGGTATGGGCCATGAGAATGAAACCCGGCCCGGCCCGTTTGAGCCCTTTAGGGCCAAGCCCAGCCCGCCCGAATAAGCCCTAATAATTTTCTATTTTTTCTATTTTTTAATTATGTTTCTCTTTTTTCTATAATATGCAATTTATTTCTTTCTTTATAATTGATTTATTAAGCTTTGTTTTCTTTAGTTTTTATTTTCTTTGTTACATAACAATTAATATTATGAGATTTAGAGAGATAGTTAATTGAATATAACCACTTTAACTAATATTAATAAATGTTATAAGTTAATTCCTACACACACACACATATTAAATATGATCAACTAAAAACAATGTCTTATATTATCTATATAACCATTGAGTCACATTTTGAGGAAAAAAAAATAATGTAAGTTTTTTTTTTATTAAACAAAATAAGGCCCTTTTCGGCCCTATTTGGCCATATTCAGAAGGTCGGCCAGACCCGGTCCTTTCGGCCTTAATAGATCAGGCTTTTAGGGCGGGTAAGGGTTAGCATATTTAAGTCCCGGCCTGACCCTACCAGGCCCTAAATTTTGTTGACTTTGACTAGACCCGACCCTAAGCCCTAAAATTTAGGGTAGGGCCGGCCCTAGCCCAGCCCATGGTGACCCATACCCAGGTTCAATGAAAAAATAAAAAACAAAAATAAAAACTAGGGGCCCAAAAGAGTAATTGCATACCAAGGAAAAGTCTGAAGTAGACTAGGAGTCCAAACCCTAACTGTAAGCCCACCACCAGTAGGCCCATGATCCCGATCCAGCCCTTGAGCCACAGGCCCACACCAAGCGGCCTTCTGCCGCCAAGAAAGGATGGGTCGAAACCCAAACAACCCGCCACTGTCAGTTTCCGCCGCCATCGAAGGAAGAGGAAAGGGTAAGGAGACCCGCCACCAGAGAGAGTAGGCGAGAAGACGAAAGTGGAAGTTTTTCTTGAGTCTTGAGTATGTTATGAAACTGATCATTGCAATCTGGTGTTGACTTTAGGAATAGCCCAAGTCTTCTTTATTTTCTGCTTCTTTGAAACGCACCGTTTTACTTTGGCTTATACGCACCGTTTCAACCATCCTCGTGATGGAATCTCTTAGCTGTTTTACGTTAGGTAGCTGACCAGTGTTGAGGTGACACGTGGCTCGCTTGACCACGCTCTGACTATATATTTCAGCTCTATCTTGTAGAAGAGGGATCGATCAATATATCTGCAATTTCAATTTCTTTCTTTTCTCTTTAGCTCTCTTTTTTCATCTGTTGATTTCCAGTAGTTAGGGTTAGCACCCTAACAATTGGTATCAGAGCTCCAACTCATGGGGCCAGGGAACGCTCTACCACAATACTCATTTACACCGCCGCGTCCACCTGATCCTAGTAATTTTGGCCTTTACGGCAGGTGTTACAGTCTCTCAGACTGTTATCGTCTTCAAGGTACCCACCATTTTCGTAGAGAGTTGACTCAATTTTCATCCCAACCAAGCTACCCACCATGGCCACCATCCCAAACAACCATCCATGGGTATGTTTTCCCTCACCAGTTTCCACATCTTTCTGCTCACTTGAGCGCCAGTGCACGTCCGCCCCCGCCTGCTTCTTCCGCCCACCACTATCATTTTCAGTCGTATCATTTTCAGCAACCTACACCGCCGGGCCACTATCCACCATCTCCGCCTATTGATCCGAACCCCCAAAACACGCCGTATCATTTTCAGCACCAACCTCCGGTCATAATCGGACACCCCACAGCGCCCCTCTCGTCTCTACTTCCTTATCATGTTGCTTTGGTTTACCCCAACCCTCAACACGAATCACTTAACCCACCAGTCAATTACCCTCACTCTGATTCATCTATTTCCCACCATCAAACTCAGTCCAAGGCTAACATAATCTCTCAATCGACTTTGTCCTTCACATATGGCAGCGTTTTCGGCCGTGATAGAGACGGTACTCCTACAACCAAGAGGCTCAAACTGATTCGGGTGAACCAAAACCTTAGGGTGAGGTCCCAGATACTGATGAAGCGAAAACCCTTGTCTAAGCTCGCTCGTCGCAGTCGAACCCAAATTCAAGGCAATTCAAAGACGGACCGATGTGGCGCTCTTTTGATTACGTCCGCAAAACCCAATGCTTTCGATGTGCCAGTTGAGACATCCCCTGCTTCCGTTCCCGTGATGATAGTTGCAGCAGTGATTGAATCAACACCAAAGCACCTTGGGCAGAAAACCCATATGGGTAATCATGTAGACATGCTTGACCTCAACTCTCAACTGCAGCGGCTAATCAAAATTTGTATTGTTAAAGACGCTCGGAAGATGTTCGATAAAAGGCCTAAGAGAGATGCGGTTTCATGGACCAGTATGATTTCAGGCTATGTTTCCTCTAAAGCATTAGCTCTGTTCTCTAACATGTGGGTACAGCCACAAGTGTTTAATCGTGTATCAAGTGTTTGTGGAACCATGCACTCTACATGTTACTCGCCAAGTTTGTGTGGGAAAAGAAGAGAATACCATGCACTCTACATGTTTGATAAAATGCTGCCATCAGATAGGATGTGTAATGCAGGAAGGACCATTATTGCTCCTAGGAGCATTCGAGACAAAGGGGGAGGACTCACGAATCATCGTGAAATTTTTTATGCTTCTGACTATTTTGGCCTTCCCAATGCATGCTCTCAGATCCATTATACTATCCGCCTTGCTGCTGTCAGTGAGATGGCAATATGTTTTGTCAGTGCTAAGCAGGACAATGGTAGTTTCATTGAAGATAAGGAGCTGGAGCAGAGTTTGTCTGGACACACCAGTGGCATTGATTCAGTAAGCTTTGATTCTTCAGAGGTCTTAGTAGCTATAGGCGCTGCAAGTGGTACAATTAAGCTTTGGGATTTAGAGGAGGCAAAAATTGTTTGCACCCTTATTGATCACAGATCTAATTGTATATCTGTCGACTTCCATCCTTTTGGAGAGTTCTTTGCATCTCACTCCCTGGACACAAATTTAAAAATATGGGATATCAGGAAGAAGGGGTGTATTCACACATACAAAGGCCACACACGAGGAGTCAATGCCATCAGGTTTACCCCATATGGACTTTGGGTTGTTTCTGGTGGAGAGGACAACACTGTAAAGTTGTGGGATCTGACTGATGGAAAACTCCTGCATGATTTTAAATGTAACGAGGGCCAGATACAATGCATAGGCTTTCATCCCCATGAGTTCCAACTAGCAACAGGTTCGGCAGTTGGGACAGTTAATTTTTGGGATCTTGACACCTTTGAGCTAATTGGATCAGCTGGACCTGAGACAGCTGGAGTGCGTTCTTTAATTTTTAGTCTGGATGGGAGGGCCTTACTATGTGGATTGCATGAAAGTTTGAAGGTATTCTCGTGGGAACCAATAAGATGTCATGATGCTGTGGATGTGGGTTTGGTCACTCTTCAGCTTCCTGATCACGATGTAACTTTTAATTCAGCTGAGGATGCACAGAATAGAGTGGCAACATATACTCTTTGTCAACTATTTCCTGATCTCCCAATCCATCTTGTAATTACTGCGCCTTATGCTGCTCTAGTCGTTCAATGGAAGGAAGGGGAAACAATAACCAATGTAGAAGATAGTGTTAAGGACCGAAGAGCTACTTTTGTGGATTCACTATTGAAAGCTGATGGTTCTACTTCAACTTTTGCTGCTAATGTTGTGTATGATTCTGATTCTCTTCCTAACGTGGTTCTCCAACTCCAGGTTCAAGAACCTAGAAATGCAGAACTAAATCCTCGCAAAGATGCAGAGAGCTCTTATTTGAGACAAGAACTGGAGAATAAACATAAAAAGCAGAAATTCAAGGAAATGTTGAAAGCTAGAGCTGCACTTCCCATTGCTGGTTTGAAGGGTGATATATTGCAATTGTTGCATGATAATAATGTTCTAATAGTCTGTGGGGAAACGGGATCAGGAAAAACAACTCAGGTTCCACAATTTATATTGGATGACATGATCCAGTCAGGACGTGGTGGACACTGTAACATTATATGCACACAACCATGGAGAATTGCGGCTATTTCTGTGGCCGACAGAGTCGCTGATGAGCATTGTGAACCTTCACCTGGTTCAAATGGTTCTTTGGTTGGTTATCAAGTGCGCCTTGATAATGCAAGTAATGAAAAGACTAAGCTTCTGTTTTGCACGACAGGTATTCTTCTGAGAAAATTTGTGGGAGACAGAAACTTGAGTGGAATTACTCATGTCATAGTTCATGAAGTACACGAGCGGTCTCTTTTGGGTGATTTCCTGCTCATAGTTTTGAAGAATCTGATTGAGAAGCAATCGGCTCTTAACACACCAAAACTGAAAGTTATTCTAATGTCTGCAACTGTTGATTCCAATTTGTTTTCAAATTACTTTGGTGGTTGTCCTGTGATTACTGCAGAAGGTAAGTTTCACAAATTGTCTCAGAGGTACTATGGGCCCGTCCAAGTGGTGGAAAGAGTGGGAAAAGTGGCTTACAAATTGCAGCTGCCAGTTACTGCAAAAATTCATGATGTGTTTCATGTCTCTCTGCTCAAAAAGAAATTGGGGGACCTCATCTCTGCACAACCTCAGCTACCCCATATTATTGATCCAGAGAATCCAAGGGGGGAACCTTTTGCTGTGCTTGATAGGAGGGTCCTCAAGAAAAGAGGAGCGGTTATTAACCAATGGTTAGTGCAGTGGCTTGGCACTACACCAGATAAAGCCACATGGGAAGATGTTGAAACAATCTTACTGAGGTACCCTAGCTTTGATCTTGATATGGAGATTCCAACGGGACCAGCCCCTATAGAGATTGATTTCCTTGCTTGCCTGAACTTGGGGTCAAGTTCAGTTTGAAGGGTGAAGGAATGTTATGAAACTGATCATTGCAATCTGGTGTTGACTTTAGGAATAGCCCAAGTCTTCTTTATTTTCTGCTTCTTTGAAACGCACCGTTTTACTTTGGCTTATACGCACCGTTTCAACCATCCTCGTGATGGAATCTCTTGGCTGTTTTACGTTAGGTAGCTGACCAGTGTTGAGGTGACACGTGGCTCGCTTGACCACGCTCTGACTATATATTTCAGCTCTATCTTGTAGAAGAGGGATCGATCAATATATCTGCAATTTCAATTTCTTTCTTTTCTCTTTAGCTCTCTTCTTTCATCTGTTGATTTCCAGTAGTTAGGGTTAGCACCCTAACAGAGTATAGCAGTTCGGGACATTATAGGGCACTTCTTTGTACACCCAAACTTATGCTCAGTACACCCGACACTAAAAAGACATTCTGAAGCCTACCAACTGTACCCTTTACAAAACAGACGGCGACGGCAGCTGCTTGAACTTGATGGGCATGGAGTTGAACCAAGTGAAACGTGGGAAGTGAATTCCTGATGATGGTGATGACGAATAAGAAGAATGTTGGCTTTTACATTCCCAATTCCAGATGTCTTTATGTGAATTTGAGTATTCAAGAGTGGTTTCTTACATATTTAACTGAAGGTAATTACATGATTCTAAATACAGCAGAGTCCAACATTCATGTGAATGTGTATGGATTTCGTCTGGCATGGTATGAAGGCAAGGGATTGGAATTGGTAGATGAAGTATTGGCTAATTCACATTCCTCATCAGAATATAGTAATAAGAGGGGCCATCTGCTTCTTTTCTTCTATTGCTTTTTTATTTTTATGTAGGAAACGTGAGCTTAATTATTTTTGTAATGTAGAAACATGGTGCTCATCTAGACTGATTTCTGTACCTTGATTGGGTAAATTATTTAAATTATTATCGATCCGGTAATGGAGTTCCCACTCCAATATGAATATGCATGCTTTTAAAAGTTAACTAGCATCTGATTAAGAAATGACCAACAGCTTTCAATCCTTTGTTGCAGTATATACTATTGTCATTGTATTTTTGACAACTTAATGGGATTGGGGAAGAAAATGGGTATGGGAATCGAAAGCGTTGGCATTTTAAATTGCTTTCTTCTTATTCATCTTAATCTTGCTTCCATCTCATTATTACTGTTCTCAAATTTATAACATAACTGCTTCGCAACCATTAGCACATGGACAATCCCTGGTCTCCCCTGGCTTTATTTTCGAATTGGGCTTTTTTCAGTCCCAATGGTTCTGCTAATCAGTATGTGGGATTATGGCACAAGAATATATCTCCGCGCAAAGTTGTTTGGGTGGCCAACAGAGAAGAGCCGCTTGCAGATACCGACATCTTGGCTAGTTTGAGAATTAGCAGCAATGGCAATCTTGAGCTTGTAGATGGGCAGCAGAATACTGTGTGGTCTACCAATGTTACTATGATTCAGGTTTCATCATCTAATACTAGTTCAGTTGCTGCAGTTCTTTCAGACGATGGAAACTTTGTTGTCAAACATGTTATTGGAGCTGGTCAATCAATATGGCAGAGCTTTGATCATCCTGGTGACACCTTGCTACCGACTCAGCTGCAGGGATTTGATACTAAATCTGGTACGAAGAATGTCCTGACTTCCTGGAGAAGTAATAAGGATGCATCAATGGGGATATTCTTGGTTGGACTGTCAGCAGAGACACCATCGCAGTTGTTCATTTGGATTAATGGAACAATTCCCTACTAGAGAAGTGGGCCATGGGATAAATCAAAGTTCATTGGCATACCAATTATGGATGATCGGTATAATAGTGGATTTAGTCTAGATGATAGTTTGATACAGGGAACAACTTATTTCTCATATAGTTTTTTCGACACTCTCTCATATTTATACATCTCTCCAGAAGGAGTGTATCAAAGCTTATGGTGACAGATGGCAAGAACTGGAGACTTGGCTCAGAGGCACGAAATCCATGCAGCCTTTATGGAACATGTGGACCTTTTGGTACTTGCAACCCTTCTGAATCTCCAATATGCAAGTGTTTGAAAAGGGTTTGTACTCAAGTCAGCTGAGAAATGGGGCAAAGCAAACTGGACACGAGGGTGTGTAGGGCAAACCACATTGTTTTGTGAGAGTGACACAAGCAAGGCAGTCTCATCAACAGGAAAACAAAATGATGATGGTTTTTGGGAGATGGAAAGGTTAAAAGTACCAGATTCTCATGAATTTGTTGTGGCAGCTTTGGATGCTAAAAACACATCTGACGATTGCAAGATACGGTGCCTAAATAACTGTTCTTGCTTGGCATATGCATTTGTTAGTAAAATAGGTTGTTTGTTCTGGTCTAAAGACCTTCTTGATATACAGGAGTTTTCCTCTCGTGGTGAAGATCTTTATATTCGCCTAGCACGTTCAGAACTAGGTGATTGCTACTATTTCTTGCATAACGAATTAACAGTATCTTATGTTTTCTATCTCATGCTTGTTTTGTATTCTAAATTTCTTTTTCAGGTAAAGGAAAGCCAATGAAGTTAATTTCCAGCCTTACAGCTATTTTTTCTATCAGTATCTTGTTTTGCCATAGTGTTCATTTGGTACAGGTTGCAAGCTAAACGAAAGGGTAAGAGAATGAGAAAGTGACCTTTTCTTTGGATAGGACATAGGAGCATGTTTACAAAGTGTTTGTTGTTGGCTTTGATTCAGTGTTTGATGATTATATTGCAGAATCAGGACAGATCAAATCAACAACACAGCATTTTGAATCGACTGGTACGATTCAGACTTCAGAATATGCTCTTCGAGAATATATAGGAAAGAATGATTTATCAGAGCTGTTGATCTATGAATTTGATACCATATCAATTGCTACAAAGAATTTCAGCATCACAAACAAACTCGGGCAAGGAGGCTTTGGTCCAGTTTATAAGGTAATCATTTTTTTTTTCCTCAAATGATATAGAACTAGAACAGGTGCATAATACATACATGAAAAAAAATGATTAATGTTGGGATCACCTGTAGGGTATGCTACATGAAGGGAAGGAAATAGCGGTTAAAAGACTATCTAGCAACTCGGGACAAGGCATTGAAGATTTCAAGAATGAGATGTTGTTGATCTCTAATCTTCAACACAAAAATCTTGTTCGGATCTTGGGTTGCTGCATCAAAGAGGAGGAGAAGTTACTGATTTATGAGTTCATGCCAAACAAAAGCTTGGATACTTTTCTAGCTATTTGGTTAGTTTTACTATCGCTTTATGTTTGGTTGCAGTTTCTTATCTTTATTAATCTTGTTCATTCATATTATTGGACATATCTGAGCTCACTGTGTGGAAAATTAGGACCTTGAAAGAGACTCTCAGTCTCTCACTAAAGTAAAAGATACCATTTCTTACAAAAGGGAAAAGCATCGATAAGAATTCAACCAAGCATGATTATATTTCATAATTTCATGCCCACTAACATTAAACTATAAATTAATCCAGGTGGACTTAATTACCAGCATGATCAATAATCCTTGAATTACTTTTTGATCAATACAAGCAATCTACTCTTTTTATATGCCTACACAAATAAATTAATATAGATATTCGGCCCTGCAAATTTAATGCTTTTGACTATGAATTGTATATGTTACAATGCCTGTCGGCATATATATAGATTGAGATCTCTACTAAACAATAACAATTATGTCTGTAATTCCTTGTAATTTTCACTTGTTCGATCTATCTAATTTTAACCTCTACCTAAAATCTGATGTTCACTAGAATTGTTAAGGACATTACTGATTACATTCTAATAGCTGTATTGATTTTTTGGTTAGATGAATCAAGAAGAGCAGTGCTTGATTGGGCCAGACGGTTCAATATTATTCAAGGTGTTGCTAGAGGGCTTCTTTATCTCCACCATGATTCTTATTTGAAGGTGATACATAGAGATCTGAAAGTCAGCAACATTCTCTTGGATGAGAAAATGAATCCAAAAATTTCAGATTTTGGATTGGCACGAATAGTTGAAGGGACGCAGAATCTAGAAGGGAACACGGTATGAGTCATTTCTTTGCTATTCTTGGACATGTCCTTTAATTCACAACTAAAGTTCTAAATTCAGCCACATTAGTCTGACATCCCGTTTGAGTTAAAACTTAATTAACTACAGATTATTTGCAGGGCATTAGATATGTAATGTTGTGACTTTTTCTTTACCAAGTAGCAATGTTATCTGTTATAGACTAATAATGACTTTTAGTGCAGTGGCTATATGTTCCCAGAGTACGTATGCCATTGGGGGGGGGGGGGGGGGGGGGGGGGGGGGGGATATTTTCCGGAAAATCTGATGTCTACAGTTTCGGGGTCCTGGTATTGGAGATAACTCAGATAAGTAGCAGCAAGAAGAATATAAGCTTCTGTATCCCTGAGCAACAGCTAGGCTTTCTTGCCTTTGTAAGTTCATAGTCTAAATATTAACGTGAAGTTGAGAATTCATGAGCAGTCTCTTACTTTTGGTGAATTTTTATATTGTGAAGCTAAACACAGTACGGACTAAATGGTGTTAACAAGTGTTTGCAACATATATGAACTCTTTCATGCATGGCAGTTGTGGAATGAAGGCAGGGGCTTGGAATTGGTAGATGAAGTATTGGCTGATTCATATTCTTCATCAGACGTGATGAGATGCGTTCATATTGGGCTTCTTTGTGTACAAGACAATGCCGCAGATAGGCCAACCATGCCGGATATAGTTTTGATGCTAAGTACTGACACAGATATTCCACAACCTACGCAGCCGGTATTTACTCTCCAAAACTCGGTTTTTCATCCTCAACCACTGTATGAAAATACTTTCTCCATAAGTGAAGCTACAATAACTGTAATTGAAGGACGGTAATAATAATTATTCAATGTATCTGGTGATTCTAATCAGTAAGTTATATTGACCAGAACTGATCAACATTGCCCAGATTAAATCCCTAGGTCTCTTTATAGTTCCTGAGAATAATTGCAGCTCTAATAAAAAGTCATGTGCATTTTCTCGCGCTTAGCTTAAATCCCTAGGTCTCTTTATAGTTCCTGATGAGAATAATTGCAGCTCTAATAAAAAGTCATCTGGCATAGGCCCTATATGTGGTTTGCTTATTTTAACATTCTGAAGTGTCCTCTTTCAAACCAATCGGCCAATATTCAAAAACATGGTCTTCCATCCTTAGCCACAGTGTGAAAATATTTGCTCCTAATGATGCAGCCACCATACCGTGATTGGAGGACGATAAGCGACTGGAAATTGTTGCATCACAATCATCCAATAAATTGCAAAGATCGACCTTGATATTTGCTCAATGTTTTCAATCTGTTTAGATATGCAAAGAGCGGCCCAAACACTTAAACTTTAGACATTCGTTTCAAAATGGAGTGCTGCCTCTTCCTGCCAAATTATTTAGCGGATAAGTCACTGCACACCCAATCTCATACTCAGTACACCCAACACTAAACGACATTCTAACTATTGGGCCTCACGTTTGCCACCAAAGTTTTTCTCATCATTATTACAAAGTTGGTAATAGAAGCCTACCAACACACCCTAACTGTGGGCCTATGCCAGCTCGCCTATCCTTCCCTCTTCCAGCCAATTTTTTAGCGGCTAATTCTTAATACACCCAGACTAATGCTCACTGCACCTAACGCTAAAAGACATTCCAAAGCCCACCAGCTTTGCTCTTTAAAAACCAAAATGAGGGAAGAATAGCCAGCAATGGCTGCTTGACCCTTTTAAAGATTGAAGCCTTTGCCCATAATTGTTTTCTGGTATGTAATAACACTATAATGCCACAGCAAGGTGACCATGGCAGTAGCATCAGTAATGAGGATGCACACAGGCAATCCTTACCCAAATGAACCATCTGGAATTCTTCCCCACAAGAGGAGACAACTCGTGCACCAACTCAATAGTACAAGAAACCAGTTTTGTTGCTATATGTCAGGTCCAGACTTCACCCAAACCACACACTTCAATATCACACCAGACCACTCCTTCAGAAAGCACATGTGATCCATTGTCTAGTAGTAGCTAGGTCTTTATCAGTTGTTGACTTATTGTATAAATAGCATCCTACTGTAATCAACTTCAATCAAGCAATTCCATTTCTCTTCAGTATGTCCCATGCATTCTTGTTTACTAGTGATCAACTGGTCCTGTTTAGAGTCAGCATTGTCATTTTTTATCTTATCAATTGGTTCTGTTCACCAGTAATAGCTGCAATCCACTCGAGCTCTGATATGGCGGCTTCTCATTTTGTCTTTGGTAAAACACGTGTCAACATATTTCAAAGTATACTGCGCAATACTTTGAAAGCAATCATTGTATTTTGCAGAATGAGTTAATATTATATGGCATTGGATATTAGTTGACAAAGTTTGTGACTGAAATTTATCCTAATACATGCTTTGGCTTTCATTGGTTGTAAGGAACACATATTTGTTTGGAAATGGCTGTTGGGATCAAAAGGTTCAGTGTTTTGAAGTTGTCATTGTTCTTGTTGTTCATATTGAGTTTGCTTTCGTTGCAGGATTGTGCTGAAGTTTATAGCTTAAATGCTTCGCAACCATTATCACAGGGGCAGTTTCTTGTTTCCCCAGGTCATATTTTCGAACTGGGCTTCTTCACTCCTAATGATTCTGATTATCAGTATGTGGGGTTATGGCACAAGAATATAACTCCACGTAAAGTTGTATGGGTGGCCAATAGAGGAAAGCCTCTTGCAGTTGCAGACACCTTGGCCAGTTTGAGAATTGGCAGCAATGGGAATCTAGAGATTGTCGATGGAAAACTGAGTTCTGTGTGGTCAACTAATATTAATATTTCAGGGTCATCTAATAGCTCAAACGCAGTTCTTTTAGACAGTGGAAACTTTGTTGTTCAAGATGATAAGGGAGCTGGATTATGGGAGAGTTTCGATTACCCTACTGACACAATCCTACCGAGCCAGCTGCTTGGATTCAATAGTAAATCGGGAAAGAGGGACTTCTTGACTTCCTGGAAAAGTGAGAGTGATCCATCGATTGGGAAATATTTGGTTGGACTTAGCCCCGAGACGCCATCACAAGTGATTGTTTGGATTAATGGATCAACTCCTCATTGGAGAACTGGACCATGGGATAAATCAAAGTTCATTGGGATACCGGATATGGATGATCGATATCAGAGTGGATTTAGTCTAGATGATAATGTGATACAGGGAACAAAGTATTTCTCTTATAATTTGTTTGACAGCGGTGTCTCATATTTAGCCATTTCCTCAGAAGGGATATCAAACCTTATGCTTTCAGATAGTGGCAATTGGTCTCTTAACTGGGAGGCACCAAGTAATCCATGTGACTACTATGGAACATGTGGACCTTTTGGTGTTTGCAAGGCTTCTGAATCTACAATCTGCAAGTGTTTGAAAGGGTTTATGCCAAAGTCAAATGAGGAATGGAGCAAAGGAAACTGGACAGGAGGGTGTGTAAGGCGAACCAATTTGTTTTGTGAGACTAACACTAGCAATGACGGGTTTTGGAAGATGGTGAGGTTGAAAGTACCAGATTCTCATGAATTTGTTGTTACATCTTTGGATGATGAAAACTCGGCTGACGACTGCAAGATACGGTGCCTAAAGAATTGTTCTTGCCTGGCTTATGCATTTGTTAATAACATAGGTTGTTTGGTCTGGTCCAAAGACCTTCTTGATGTTCAGGAGTTTTCCTCTGGTGGAGTAGATCTTTATATTCGCCTCGCACACTCAGAACTAGGTAATGATATATTATTTCTTGCACAACTCTGAGTAGCAGTATCTTTTCTTTTCTGTCTCATGCTTGTTTTTTGTAATCTAAACTCCATTTTCAGGTAAAGGAATGCCGATAAAATTAATTGCCAGCCTTACGGCTATTTGTTCTGCCTTTACTTTGGTTGCCGTAGTGTTCATTTGGCACAGGTTGCGAACTAAGCACAAGGGTAAGAGAATGTTATTTGTTGGGGGGCCATATTTACAGCGTTGGCACATTACCTCTCACTTTCTCTCTCTGATGTTAATAACTTCCATGCATTACTGGATAGTAACATATGTACTGGTTGCTCTATCCTCAACTTGTTTGATGTTTTGCTCTGACTCAGTGTTTGATGATTAATTTCAGAATTAGGACATGTCATATTTACACCACAGCACTTTGAACCGACTGATACAATTCAGACTTCAAGAAATGTTCTTCGAGAATACATGGGAAAGCATGATCTTTCAGAGCTATTGTTGTATGATTTTGATACCATATTAATTGCTACAAACAATTTCAGCATGACAAACAAACTGGGGCAAGGAGGCTTTGGTCCAGTCTATAAGGTGAATTTCTTTTTTTTCCATTAAACGATGATATAGCATCAGGCATGAATGATATGATTAAGTTTGGACCTCATGTAGGGTATGCTACCAGAAGGGAAGGAAATTGCTGTAAAAAGACTATCTAGTAGCTCCGGACAAGGCATTGAAGAGTTCAAGAATGAGATGTTGTTGATCTCCAATCTTCAACACAAAAATCTAGTTAGAATCATGGGTTGCTGCATTCAAGAAGAGGAGAAGTTACTGATTTTGGAGTTCATGCCGAACAAAAGCTTGGATACTTTTCTATTTGGTTAGTATTATCAGCGCTTTATATTGGGCTGCAGTTTCCTATCTCTGGCAATATATGCTCTTACAATAGTTCTGCTAGTCTCTTGCAATAGTCCTGCTATTTGGTTAGTATTATCGGCGCTTCATATTGGGCTGCAGTTTCTTATCTTTGGCAGTATAGGCTCTTGCAATAGTACTGCAGTTTCTTATCATTGAATTACTTTCTGATCAATACACAAGGAATCTATTCCCCAATACAAACAAACTAATCTAAATATATTGAATTGCATATGTACGTAGATGCTCATGTTTGTTCAGTTTGATTCAGTTCTCTATCATACATTCACAACAGTGTGTCGATGGGAATTGTGGCTTACATTACTGATTACATGCATGCTAATGGTTGTATTGATTGTTTTATTAGATCCAACCAGAAAAGCAATGCTTGATTGGAATAGCCGATTTAATATTATTCAAGGTGTTGCAAGAGGGCTTCTTTACCTCCATCATGATTCCTATTTGAAGATAATTCATAGAGATTTGAAAGTTAGCAACATTCTCCTGGATGAGAAAATGAACCCAAAAATTTCAGACTTTGGATTGGCACGAATAGTTCAAGGGACACAGAATCTAGAAAATACTCAGAAGGTTGTGGGAACTCGGTATGAATCATATCTTTCCTATTCTCAGGCTTGTTCTTTTATAAATCAAGTTCAAATGCATGGCATGGTATCAGGCAAACTGATATGGTAGTCAATAGTTAATTAGCATGGTACAGTACTACAATCTACTTATTTCAGACGTGCAATCTAACAGACTCCCCTCTCATTTTGGTTCAAACTCAACCACAGATTGTTTGCATTGCATTAGATATATAATTTTTGTGGCATTTTTCCCAAGTCAAAAACCAAGTAATTTATTAGTTTCATACTTCTGAGCTTCCTGTGCAGTGGATATATGTCTCCGGAGTATGCCATGGGCGGGATATTTTCTGAAAAATCTGATGTCTACAGCTTTGGGGTCTTGATATTGGAGATAATTAGCAGCAAGAAGAATACAAGCTTCTGTGTCCAAGACCAACAGCTAGGATTTCTAGCTTATGTAAGTTCATAGTCTAAATAGTAAATACTAATTTATAAGCAGAAGCTTGTATTATTTTGGTGAACATTTCTATATTATAATGTTAAACCACACGACTGCTAAATACTGCATGATCTTAACTACTATTTCCAACATATATTTCTCTTTTCAGGCATGGAAGTTATGGAATGAAGGCAGGGGTTTGGAATTGTTAGATAAAGTATTAGATGATTCATATTCTTCATCAGAAGTAATGAGATGCGTTCATATTGGGCTTCTTTGTGTACAAGATAATGCCGTGGATAGGCCAACCATGCCTGATGTAGTTTTGATGCTAAGTAGTGACAAAGATGGTCCAGAACCTAAGCAACCTGTATTCACTATCCAAAACTCAGTGTTTCATCCTCAACCACAGTATGAAAATACTTCCTCCACAAATCAAGCTTCCATAACAGTGATTGAAGGACGGTAATCATAATTATTCAGTGTACTTAGTCAGTGAAGGTGTATGTACATTCAACTAGTTTTATAGTCAAAACTGTTCAACATTTTCCCAGATTAAATTTCTAGGTCCACCAAAATTTACAGAGATCAATTGCTGCAGTCTTGATTTCTCATATGGCACTATTAGCCTTTTTTTGTAGTAACTAGTCAAGGAAGAGCCTTCCTCACGAAAAGGGGTCATGCGCATTTCTCTAGCTTAGCATAGTAATTAGTTTGGTGCTTAAAATGAAATTTTCATTATTTGCTGAAGCAAACTTTGACACTTCCATTTTGGTATCAGATAGAGGTTTTCTTTGTTTTTCTGTCATAGGCATATTCAGTAGCATATTATAAGTTGAAGGTAGCGAGTTTTACTACCCTAAAGAACATGTTGAAGAAGTCCTTGATGCCAAATTAACAAAAATCTTATCACAACATAATTGCAAGATCCTGCTCTGGAAGATCCTGCTTTTTAATTCATTGTTAAGGAACACAGTGGTGCAAGATCTTCTCAAAAAAAGAAAAGAAAAGAAAAAAAACAGTTGTCCAAGATCATGGGCATTTAGTAGTTAATGTGATGGAATTAACAACAGCCTCCAACTTTCATTTGAATAGATGATATGGTCTATTGTTATGACAATCTGATTTTGACTTTGGAATGGGAGGTTTAGGAAAAGAGTCGAAAAGACAGGTTATGATGGCAGTGGTTTACAAGGCCACTTGAAGAATTCTAAATCAATAGGTAGATATTCTACAAAGCAGGTTTGACAACACCATCTACAGCTTTTCAGTTAGGACCGAAATCATCATCAAACATTCTGTAATTTTGTGAATTTACAAAAAGAATAAAATAAAACGATTTGCAAATATAGAGTGCATGGAGAAAAAAAAAAAAAAAACAGGGATAAAAATCAAAGAGGAGAAAATAAATGTGTAGAATTTTGTAACAAATTTATGGCCCAACACTGTATTGGGCTAGATTTGTAACTGGCCCAGAACAATGCGAAATCTCTAGGAAAGACTCTCAAGTGGCTCGAATTTGCAGACCACCGAACGCAACAAAAGAGCTCCTATCTCCGGTCGCCATCTCCGGTAACTTTGTACATCATGCAATACGTGTCAAGATCGTACGGCGACACTGCTCTCTGACCTATTGCTCGATGTATAAGGTTTCTTGCAATGGTGAAACCTCATGCATGAAGTTTTGTTTTCGTTGTATCTTGCTGCTCTGTGGCTTCTCAATTTCCACAGCGGGTAGCTGTTTGTAAGTTTACGTCATATTACTCAAAACTCTTATGTATGATTTCTTTGAATGCTTGTATCTGATTTTAAATAATTTATTTTCTACGTAATTTTAATTTCTGGGAAAGTTAATCATGCAATTTTATCATTTCCTAGAGTTCATTATGCAATTTTTATCATTCACAGCAACGCAGTTGCAATGCATAAGCTTTCGGTGATGGGGATGTGCAGTCGGTGTGGCTAGCCTTTTCATTTTTCTTTTAGAAACGTGATGGTTTTTTTTTGTTTGTTTGTTTTTGACTTTTTGTGGTAGAGAAGAAAAGTTTCAACTTGATGGGGGTAGATTGCAGTGCACCACATATAGGAGTCTTGGACTCTACGTTACCGAGTCAAATGATCTCCATTAGGAGCCTAACATTATGTCAAAGTTCTCTGCTGTGACTTTGAATGCATTGGCAGAACTTTTATAGATCTTTCTCCATATCAAAAGAACGAAAAGTCTTCCAGTTCACTAATATGTGCTTTATTTGTTGACAAAAAATTGTAAACAATTAGATATTTGTAGGTTTGGTAAGGAGATTAACAAGCTTCAGAATGATCTTAATAGAATAGTTTGGGGTAGTAGTGTTTGCATTTTTGCACAAGACAGAGCAAGAAGACTCTTTAAAGCAGGGTAACAAGCATATAAACTAAACTCTAGTTAGCTTGTCTATGCTCAGTTCTGTGTGGTGTAGATGCTTTAGTGTTTTCAATAGCACCACTAATCTATTAAACCACTATATAGTTGATCTTTCTGGGAAGTAGATTGGGATTGGGATGCATATAGGTATTGGTCTTTTGTTTTTCTTATTCATCTTCAGTTTGCTTCTATCACAATATGGTGCTGAAGTTTATAGCATAACTTCTTCACAGCCATTAGCACCGGGACAAATTCTTGTCTCCCCTGGTCACCTTTTTGAATTGGGCTTCTTCGATGGTAGTAAGTACGTGGGGATATGGCACAAGAATATATCTCCTCGTAAAGTTGTATGGGTGGCCAACAGAGAAAAGCCTCTTACAGACACCTTGTCAAGTTTGAGAATCGGTAGCAATGGGAATCTGGAGCTTGTAGCTGGTAAACAAAATCCTGTCTGGTCAGCTAATATTACTACCCAGGTGTCTTCATCTAATAGTACTTCAGCAGCTGCCCTTCTGCTAGAAAGTGGAGAATTAGTTGTCAAAAACAGTATGGGAGATGTTGTATGGCAGAGCTTTGATTATCCTAGTGACACAATCCTTCCAAGCATGTTGGTTGGATTTGATAGCAAATCTGGAAAGAGAAAGTTCTTGACTTCCTGGAAAGGTGATAATGATCCATCAGCGGGGATGTTCTTGGTTGGACTTGAATCACAGACGCCAACACAAGTGTTTATCTGGATTAATAATGGATCAACTCCCTATTGGAGAAGTGGTCCATGGGATAGAACAAAGTTCATTGGCCTACCAGAAATGGATCATCAATATCAAAGTGGATTTAAGCTTGACGATGATCCCATACTGGGGACAAAGTATTTCTCTTATACTTTACTTGACAATACTATCTCATATCTTGATATCTCTTCCAAAGGATTATTGAACTTTATGCTTTCAGAAAATGGCTCCAACTGGTATCGTAACTGGGGGGCACCCGATAGCCCATGCGACAGATATGGAGTTTGTGGACCTTTTGGGGTTTGTACAACTTCTGAATCTCCAATGTGCAAGTGTTTGGAAAAGTTTGTACCCAAGTCAGATGAGGAATGGAGAAAACAAAACTGGACAGGAGGGTGTGTGAGGCAAACCAAATTGTTCTGTGACAGCAACACAAATAAGTCTGTCTCATCCAGAGGAAGCGATGGTTTTCAGAAGAGGGTAAGGTTGAAGGTACCAGATTTTCACGAATATATCACATCTTTGGAATCTGAAGACTGTAAGATGTATTGCCTAAATAATTGTTCTTGCCTGGCGTATGCATTTGTTAATAATATAGGGTGTTTGGTCTGGTCCAAAGACCTTATTGATATGCAGGAGTTTTCCTTTGGAGGAACAGACATTTTCATTCGCCTAGCACATGCAGACCTAGGTAAACAATATTATTGCAGCATTCTTGGATTAGCAGTATCTTTCTCTGTCTTGTGTTTTATGTACTCCAAATTCATTGATTGTTTTTTTTTTCTTTTCTTTTCAGGCGAAGGAAAGCAGATAAAATTAATTGTCAGCCTTGCAGCTATTTGTTTTATCAGTATATTGGGTTCCATTGTGTTCGGTTGGCACAGGTTGCAAAGGAACAAAAAGGGTAAGCACATGAGTAGAGGGATTCAATTACTACATTAGGGAATGATAGAGGGTTGCAATTAATCTAAATTTCTTGAGGGGTTAATATTGTTAAAATAATAAGAAGGTATTTAGGTAAGGTGGTTTGGACAAGAAATTTAGGACAGAAAATATGAAACAGAGTATCAAAGGAGGGCTTTTTGTGTTTTAGAAACAGAGGAGTTGTCAAGGAGATATCCATTTCTTGGTAACCTTGCTGTGATGGATTGATGAGCCAAACATGTAACTGCTTTGTTTCATTGGACTCTGAATTTCGTGGCTATATTTGCAGGAAAAAGGCAAGTAAAAACGAAGTACTTTGGATCGACTTGTACAACTGTGACCGCAACAGATTGTCTTCAAGAATATATAAGAGAACATGATCCGTCGGAGCTATTCATCTATGATTTTGATTGCATATTAGTTGCTACAAACACTTTCAGTAACACAAACAAACTTGGTGAAGGAGGATTTGGCCCAGTTTATAAGGTAACTATTTTCTTATACAAAATTTTCCCTAATGAAAATGTAGTAGTACAACAGCTATAACTACAATTGCAAGATACCTACATGATTCCATGAATGCAATGATTAATTTGAGGACCACATCTAGGGTAAGCTGCAAGATGGGAATGAAATAGCAGTAAAAAGGTTATCTAGTAGCTCTGGGCAAGGCATAGAAGAGTTCAAGAATGAGATGCTGTTGATCTACAAACTCCAACATAAAAATCTTGTTAAAATCATGGGATGCTGCGTTAAAGAGGATGAGAAGTTGCTAATTTATGAGTTCATGCCAAACAAAAGCTTGGATACTTTTCTATTCGGTTAGTTTCAGTAGTGATTTCTAATTGCTGCAATTTCTTACTGTTACCTCTCTTATCTTTTCAATATAGTTGGTAATCTCTATCCTAGGCTCTTAATTATATCCTGAAGTTGGGCTGATGCAACATTATTATTTGTTCTATTCAAAAAGTAAAATTTGATTTTAGCAATACAACTGTCTGCTAACATTATATGAATCAATTCATATGAACTAAATAATCATGGTACAGAAAATCATGGAATTCTTTCAACCAATACATAGAGACTAACTGATGTTTAATTTGCCCCTATTTCAGTATTGTTTGTACAACGGTGCTAGTATTTTCTGGTAATTAAAGGCCAGATAGCTAGTCATAGTCAATGTTTTCATTGGATAATGTATTGGATATGTGAATGATATTATTGGTTACTGATTAGATCCAATGAAAAGAGCACTGCTTGATTGGGCCAGACGCTTCAACATAATTCAGGGTGTCGCTAGAGGACTTCTTTATCTTCATCATGATTCCTGTTTGAAGGTAATACATAGAGATTTGAAGGTCAGTAATATCCTATTGGATGAGAAAATGAATCCAAAAATTTCAGACTTTGGATTAGCACGCATAGTTGAAGGGGCACAGAATCTAGTGAATACTCGCAAGGTTGTGGGAACACTGTGAGTATCATTTCTTTCCAATACTCGTAGTTTTTGTTTCTCCTCAAGTTATTAATGTTTAGCATGCAGTGCCATTCATATTCCTGTACTCCTTTTGTTGAGTGTTTCTAAGATACAGAGATATTGGTTTTGGAGGGTAGAATGACAAAACTAGGACCGGGAATAACAGCTTTTCTGAATAGTGGAAGCTGGAATAGCATGTTGGTAAATCAGAATGTAGGTCCTTCTAATTACAACCTGGAATCTCATGTGGGTTAAAACTTAACCGAAGGTCTGTTACATCGAGTTTAGACATATTAGCTTTGTCATATTTTTCTTAAAACTGATACCATGAAGCAATTTTTCATTTTAATACCCTATGTATTGCCTGCAGTGGCTACATATCTCCAGAGTATGCCATGGGGGGAATATTTTCCGAAAAATCTGATGTGTACAGCTTTGGGGTCTTATTATTGGAGATTATTAGCGGTAGGAAGAATACCAGCTTCTATTACAACGAACAACAGCTAGGATTCCTACCTTACGTAAGTACACACGCTTAAGTATTAATATTTTATGAGTACTGTGCTGTCTGTCTGATAAGCTTCAACAATTTATATGAAGATAAATGCAGCAATGTAACAGTTTGAAACAACATATGAATTTTCTCAGGCATGGCACTTATGGAGCGAAGGCAGGGGATTGGATTTGGCAGATGAAGCATTGACTAGTTCATATTCCTCTTCAGAATTGTTGAGATGCGTGCATATTGGGCTTCTTTGTGTACAAGACAATGCTGCAGATAGACCAACCATGGCAGATGTAGTTTTCATGCTAAGTAGTGTTACCGATGGTCCACTACCCAAGCGGCCTATATTTACTTTCCAAAGCCCAGTCTGTGATCCCCAACCACAGTATGTAAATGCTTTCTCTGCAAGTGAAGCTACCATGTCAATGATCGAAGGACGATAGATGATAGAAAATTGGTACATCATAATGCAATGACTTTTGATCATTCGAAACTGTTATTATACATATTGAATGTATGCCTTCTGATGTAGAAACCAATCCCTTTTTTTTTTTTTTTTTCTTGGGACAGTTTTTGAAGGTTTCACAAAAGTAGACAATAGCTTGGCCAATCATGGGATACATTGTTACTTAATTTGTTATATAACTATTAGAGATTGGAATATATCCAAAAATTAAATGTATCGAATGATTGAGTGTTAAAGTACATATTAAGGCCGCGTTTGTTACACAGGACTGTCCTTGCCCACCTTAATTTCTATAAGAATCCTGGACTCCTCTGGCCTAGCTTATGCTATTCTAGTACTTGACTCATGTTTGGTGATGACAGGACTATCATTGATACTTCCTCTTCAATGCTGCAAACTTCTTCAAGAGTTTAATAATCTCCAGATGAGCGTTCCTGTGAAGTTCCTCAAAATCTTGGTGAAGTTCCACTCCGGAAGCGAAGAAAGCCTCTCCGACTCCATCGAAACCCTTCCCCAAGATCGCAATCATCTCAGATTTGGTCTGAATATGAGCATCATCTTTGTCTTCTTCGGTGCTTCCAGCCCATAATCTAAGACCCATCGATTAATTACCAGATACAGCTGTGGGTCTCGGCCTGCGTTGAGCCGTTGAGGATTTGAATCCGACGCCTGGAAATGTAGAGGCAATAGAGGGAGGAGGAAGAAGAGGCCTCTGGTTTTGGGGGTTAAGGTTTGGTGAGGAAAGTGAGAACTGAGAAATTAGGGATTCTTAGCTTGCATATAATCATCTAGTGTTGGGTGTTCTTCTATTGTGCGATCTGCCCAGTGGCTGATCCAAAATGAGAGAGAGAGAGAGAGAGAGAGAGAGAGAGAGAGAGAGAGAGAGAGAGAGAGAGAGAGAGAGAGAGAGAGAGAGAGAGAGAGAGAGAGTGAGAATGATGAATAGTGGAGTAGAAGGAGGCTTGCACAATCCCATGGTTTTTGGTGGGTTTGTGGTAGAAGGTGTTGGAGCTGCTGTTGGGACTGTGGAGTCTAATTAAAAATAGTCCTCCTTGCTGCCAATCATGGGATAATTGGGATTAGACTAGATAAGGATGTCCAATCCCATGTAACAACCACCACCTAAGTTAAGTTATCAGACCTAGCCATCTCTCTCTCTACTAGGGTTACTTGACCGCTGCAGTTTTCGAGAAAATTATCTAAAATGGCCCTTAGCGGCGAATCTCTGACTAGAAATTAAGGTGGGGTTTTTCCTTGTTCTCTTCTCTGCTCAAATTGAAGTAGCGGCGACAGAGTTTCTCTCCGTTGTGATCATGGGTTTGTGGTTTTCTGCCTCCTCCTTGTTTTGGCGGTGGTGGGATCTGGAGATAAGGCGTTTGAGAGCAAAGGGGAGTCTCGGCTTGTGAGAGGTTTCCGGGTTTGGCTTTGGGGATGGGACTGGTGAGTCGTTCCATGACTACAGCAGTGGAGCGGCGAGGTTTCGACCGGAATCCTTTCTTGGGATTGCAGCGATTCAATGGCGGTGGTGGGGCATTGGAGGATATGGCGTCTCGTTATTCTGGGCTCGAGTTCAAAGAGTTGGACATGGTATTGACGCTGCTAGTGGTGGTGGTGGCGCATTTGGTGGCGGCGGCCGGAAGCTGGTGATGGAGGAGGATCGAGGGAGACCTGGTCGGGGTGTCTTTATTCCCATATGGTGTCAGACTTCGTCGGCGGTGGCGGGCGTCGTTGACTTCGGCGATCTGCAATCTTCTGGCTGCGGTGGGGTGCCCTTAGTAATCTTTGGGGTGCCCATCATAATTGCCATGTGGGCTGAAGCTTTGTGGTCTGGTGTTTACTGGTGGGCCTATTGGGTTTGCCTAACTATGGAAGGGATGGAAGGTGACTTGTCATCTTCCATTCCTAGTTTTTAGTTTTTTTATCAGGTTGCAAAGATCATATTCTCTTAGGATTCATTTTACTATTTGCTTCGGAGGATTCTGATATTTGTTTGGAATAAAGGTGCGTTAATTTCTTAAAAGGTGGGTGTCCTGGGTCTTATTTCTTGTTCTAGAATAGGTGTTTAGGGTTCCCTAAGGAACGATTCTTTCTGTCGACCCCATAAGGGTGTTTCGTTTTTGTATTGTTTGCTAAATCTATATAATAGACTGACCTCTTTTCATCAAAAAATGTTGGAATATATCCTTGGTTGGAAATAACATACTTATCTTCCCTCTTTTTCCTTGT